>OY855910.1:23792361-24087327 GCA_963693305.1 Meandrina meandrites
GCCGCTACTTTATCTGGCAGTTTGTATTTATTTGGTCCGGGAAATTTATTTGTAACGGGAAAAAGTCAGAGAACTTTGATAACAGAGGTCTGTGGCAATCACATAGCGAAAGTGTTACCTTGAGAATAAAATGATAATTTTGAACGGGGAGTGTGTGTGTGTGTGTGGGTGTGTGCGTTATTAGTGTACTCTAAAGATGAATTTGAGAATTTCTGACAATTTTTCGCTGTTTCTGTGAATACCAAGCCGTCATGTTAGAATTGACCACACCCTCTTACATCACCTTATCACGGGTATAGTTTTGACATTTTGTTGAAATGCGAATGTAACTCTTGTATTAATAAAACATGCGACCCTTTTAATATCGCCCGTAGCACGAGTTGTTGGCAATTCCAAATCCTTTCCGTGCCTGCACTTATCAAGGTAAAGTAAAAACGTTTTACGGCTAATTCAAAGGTGAAAAACTAACAAAAAGACAAAGAGTGGAGTTATTTGAAGCCTACGTGTGATGCATGTTGGAGATATTTATTGTTCTGGAGATCTTTGTTATTGTTTTGCCCGGGGTCAGTTACACTTCAAGGAAATGCTCCTTTGTTTATCGACGGCTTTGCTCTGGTAGCAGCTCTGTCCCCCTGTAAAAATTTTCGAATGAGCCCACAGATGGAATTGATCAGCTCATCGATTACTACCACTGTGCCAAACTTGGTGTTTTTAACAAAAATTGCACAATCATTTCACCATATTGCCGGACTATAGTGAGCTGTAGATCTATCGATGTATTTCGGTCAAACATAGGCCCCGTCCACAGTAATCCGGATAAATTTGAAAACGGAGTTTTCGTCCCGAAAACGGATAAAACGTTTTCCATCCCACTATCGTTTTCTTATCACTTTCAATATTTTCACCGTCCACACTAATCTGGATAAATTTGAAAACGAAACGCGGCATCGGCCCTAGATGAATGGCAGAGCATGCGTACATAATTACCCGCACTAAATTCAAATTAGGGAATTCAGTATAATGTTTTTGTCGACGCCGAGGATAACGTCGATTAAAAAAACTACCAATTTCTATTTTGCTTAAGAACTTCGAGATAATCCATAGATTTCAGAGCTACCCTCAGCTGAATATTAAGGAAGAAAGTCGAAATTTCACAGAATGCAGTTTAATGATTTCATGTTGCTCAGAGAACTGCGAAGGAAATGTACTTGACGTCAACGTTTTCGAAAAGCTCCGTTTTCGGCCGTCCACACTACATCACCTAGCCGGCGTTTTCAAATTTCTCCACACTGGAGACCGTTTTCGAAAAGCTCCGGTTCGGTAACCGAAAACGCCGTTTTAGTGCGGACGGTTGGCCAAACCGGAGAAAAAAAGATGCGTTTTCAAATTTATCCGGATTAGCGTGGACGGGGCCATAGTTGCATACCCTACTGAAGCCGTTTGGTTTCAGTGAATTTTTCGTCGCACGAATTTTGTATTTGGTAATTGCGGCTTAAGCTGAAAAGCAAGAACTCTTCAAATTTTGAATTCAATTGCACCACAATAAAAGCATGAATTTTCCGGAATGAATTAATCACTGCACTTTAAAAATCGGGAAGATTTTATATTCTTGACTCCACAAAATAAGAAAAAATCGTCAGGTCCCGGTCGAGAGAAATTTCATCGCACGGTTTAGGTTATTTAAGAAAACATATCTCTATGCACTACAGCGCTACAGTGAGATAACATCCACCAGGCCTGGTAAGATTCATTTTTCAGTGTCCCACCCTGCACAAATATCATATGAACAAGAACTAGTCTGAGTTAGTCATACATGACTCAGCTTAAGGTTGGAAAATACGTGCTGAACATCGAGCCCCGGTTGATCACGTATTTCAGTTGGGCAGGTGTCAAGAATTAGAAGGTGAGTATATATTTATTGTTTATTATTTACACTTAAAGGTGACGGATTTATCACTTATTACAACAAAAAATGACAGTTACTAACAAGCGGATATTGGCTTGGTCAATACCGAATTGAAATTGAAACGCGTGACAATCGTCTAAGCTGGTCTACTTTACATTAACATACTTTCTAATTTATCTGAAAAAAGCACATTTAGCTTTCAAAGTTAGATACGTATATAACATATAAAACGAAAGCATAACTAACAAAGCGAGCAAGCTAGACTTGAGAATATACTGATAAGAATATGACCAGACCCTTAATCACCGGGAAATTTATGCCAAAGTGTTTGTCATGGTTTCAAGTGATGTCGCCCCCTCGCGCGGTCGCCCAAGTTACGTCGTCCCAATTTCAAAGAATCCGCTAACGTAGTCACACTTTGCTCACGCTTAAAGAACGAGAAATATACATGGTTTTCACTCTGTAGTGTAGAACTATATTTACCACTAAATACTGTTATATTTTCTTGTATTTTTTTTTCACAATGTTCATTTGCTTGGGGGCGACGGTATTACGGGGCGACTTCACCTGTTACCTTTGTCATGGATATTCCTTTATTCAGGCAACTTCTCTCGCTTACTCGCTTTTTCGATAGTCCCCAATTTGACCGAGAGCCTGGAGAAGGGTGTCCAGTGGGTTGGTTTTGGTAAAAGGAACTTGTTCCATTCCATGGCTCTACAACATTTCTGTTTCTCCACAGTCGCCGAAAACACAAACGAAACGAACGATAAAACTTTGGCAGTCTCCATGCGTACATAAACGGATCAAGCATAGAACTTACAGAGAGAAGGGCGTTCGCGACAAGATAGTACACATCGTACGCAAAAGTGTTTCGGCAAGAACAAAAAACTAAAATATGTACCTTGATAAAGAAAGGCACGAATGAGAAATAAAACACGAAAAGGACCAAAAGGAATGTCATGAACATCCTGTTTTCTCTTTCTAACTGTTTTCTTCTGTTGGCTGCAGTCAGACTTGCTCGAACGTCTTTAAGTTCCTGTCTTTGACGAGCAACCGTTTTATATATTTTTACATAAATTGTTGTTAAAACAAAAGCTGGCAGAGCAAAATGAGAGTAACCATAGATAAGCTGGAAAAGTGCCGTTCCTAGACCCGAAATTGGAAGGACGGACAAAACCAGGGCATTTATCCAAATTATAGCGATAGCGACCTTCACTCTGGTGTTGGTGATTTTCTGTGGGTATTCAAGCGGTGTGATTACTGCAGTATATCTCTCGTACGACATCGCCATTAGCGTCAAAACGGCCGCGAGAATAGATAAAGCTCCAATTAAATATTGTGAGATGTTTAGAATGAAGTTATCTTCCAAACCGCAGTATCTGAAGGTCCATCCCACTGCTCTTAGGTAGCTGACAATCCCTGTGAGAAAATCCGCAACGGAAAGGTTCGCGATCAGGGACACGGACGGCGTGCGCAAACATCGGCAGGGATCACGGTAGATTGTGATGAGGAGAAAAGCGTTTCCTACAGTGATTATTGTACCGATCAGAAAGTCGAAAACGATAAACCCAAAAATCCCAGCACCAAGGAATGGCGAGTTGTCTGTTGGCTGTATCCTCGCACTCGTTGACAGTGTTGAATTCATCGCAGAGGATTTTTGGGAGCGGTTTCTCAAGGTTTCACAATATCTCTGTGTTGACGAAAAGTGAAATTGAAATTTTAAGAATTATGCGGCAGCGGATTGAATTATTTAAAATTAACATAGCATCTACATACAATTTGTATAAAAACACTTAAAAGTGAGCGTTTTTATAACTAATCATTTGCGTAAGTGGACTAAGTGGGATATTTCCATGACATTTATTTCCTCTTGTGCCACACAAGAGTAAACCTCGCGTTAACCGAACGTGAAAATATTCACTCACGTTTTTTTTCTACGCAGACTGCATTAACTACATATCAGCAGAAAGCTTAATAGTGCCTGTTTTCATTTAAAGCCCTTATTTGAATTCATTTGCCAAGAAATTTGCAGTCCCGTGGCAGATGTTTTTAATTCCCATTTTGTGAATACCCAACTTTACACAACCTGCACACAGCTTCCGTTTTTTTTCAGTTTGGCATTTAAATACATCTATACCCTCCTTCGTTTTTACTATACTCGCACAAAAAGCTTTTAATTTTGATTATTATTTTTTTTTTTTCCCGCCTCCTCATTTTTTTTTTTATTTTTTTTTTTATTGCAAGACACAAAACAAGTTACATTACAAGTAAGAACTTACATGCTAACTTACTTCAATTTTGATTATGCATCATGTCTTAAGTCATTTCCGAGCACGTAAGTTTGTAATTTGAATATAGCGTGTCAGGAGAAATGCATTATAACGAAACTTTCATAACTTCTTTGCATCAGGTAATCTAACTAAAACTTACAGAGTACACCACATTTGGACATCCCGTACATCGTCGTGATACAGAAAAAAAAAACGATTTACTACTGACGCATTTACAATGACGCGACTGACTGCACACATTAAGCACATTCCTAGTCGCACTGCGGATCTATTCAAATAATGCTAAAAAAATATGAATAAAACTTTACATAGCGCAATTTTCAAGAAAACATCGAAAGTAATAACTTAAAGTCGAGTTAAACTTAGATTGAAGAAAAAATATAAAAGATGCAGGTCAAACTAGCTAAATGATGCTAAAGCAATATGAATAAAAATTTACATAGCAAATTTCATAAAAGAAGAACATTGAAATTAATTACTTTAAGTCGAATTAAAGGTAGATTGAAGGAAAATGTACAATTTCAGGTCTTAAACGACCCTTAATGTCTCAATGTCTATTAATTCGTGAATGGTTTTGTGAATACATTTTTTTGTCTTTTCACCTGTTTACTCGAACATCCGGGCATCTAGAAGAAATAAAAACCGCAATGAGGAGGAGTGGGAAGAAAACTATAACCTTCATTAAGGTAATGTCAATGTCACTTTCGCCTCCAACACGTATACCATTCCAAGGAGACTGTGCGATTTAGACCAAAGAAGCTGAAGTTGGTCAAAGATAGTTTTCTCTACATTAAAAAGTTCCGGGCAAATAAAATGATAATGGATTGTCATATATATCGGTAGATAAACAAGGAAATCATATATTGGTCTTGTGTTTTATTACTTTTAAGCACGATTTCTATCAGGGTCACTAACAAAAGAATTTAAAATTACCTAGCAAATTAGATCTTCAAAAGATCATGAGAAAAGAACCTTGGGGTGATTTTGAGAACAAATGGTCACGTTTTTGAATTTTAAAGCCACGTTTCGACAGAACCGTTGTCGTCGGCAGATACAATGTTAAATTCGAAGAAATAATACTACCCTGGAGTACAGGCGTTTTTGTTGGGTGAGCGATTGAATTCAAAAACACAAGTGAAAGACCGAAGCAAGTGGACCTCACTCACTTTTCAGCCTGACTTCCACCTCCTTGCGTAGCTAGGAATTTTTGACCAGGACAATAAAAGAAAAGAAAAAGGAATCGAGCCAAAATCTGACATCGCAGCCATAAAATTGCATTTTATCCAATTAAGATCGAAAAAATACTTTCAACTTTTCAAGTTTTTGTGCTATCGAACCAAACATAAATAATCTAAGTACTAACTAACCTAACTCAGACTAGGGGAGCTTTCAGTTAGTCAAAATGTGAATGAGAATGGGCCTTTTCTACTAGATTTTTCCACAAATCCCCCATAATAATGTATAATATTTATGCATTGACTGATAAGACAGGACAAATTTGATTAACAACGGAATTCTGTTCTCGAATATCTGGCCGGCCAGTTCTGACAAATGGAAAGCGCCCTAAGAAATCATATACTCGCCAGTTTGATTTCATATTATAAACGGACTCGAGTTCGGGAATGTATTCTGACCCACAATGAATTAACAACATCTCTAAACCACTTATTTGACCTCTCCTTATTTATAGTGGAATAGGAATGGTTCCACAATTTTACACTCCGTAGAGCTGACAATGAATGTTCACAGGAAAGTTTTCTCAGGCTTAGTAAGAGGAATGGTCAGATCTTGTGAATGGCTGGAAATGTCAGAGGGTCACAGGCGGACAATGCTGAATTTGCATTTGTAGCCTTTCTTTAGACATCATGTTTCCATAGCACTTTTTCCACTTTGCAATCTTGATTTTTCAAAGGTTAGGAACTTCTCGTAGTATTTTAGCATTTCATTTTGATCACTGGTGTCAATGTTTATTGCTGTCGATTGCCTGTCTGCGACCAAACCTTTGGGCTGTGTGAGAATCTCCAGTCGATCGATTTCCTGGACTACATGATAAACAATCGGAAAGAAGATATTCACTTTGTAGCAATTACTTGCAGTCTGGTCGGAGATATATTCTCAAGATGGCGCGTGATGTTGGCAGTGTATGGTTTTTCTGACAGTGGTTCTCACAGTCCAGCAATTGTCTCAATCCGGTCCCACAGCTTCTTCCAAACTCATCTGTCCTGTTTTTGATATGTGTATATCATTGTGAGCTAGAGCTTTGTGTTTATTATTAAGGTTGCAGTCTTTTGCTTGAAGAGTCTTTGTAACAACAGCAAAAAAGCTAAGTACATCTTGTGCCACTGCAATAGCCACTATGGACGTTAAATCACTCAAGACACGTAAATACGCAGAAGCTTCATTTTCTACATCACCTATATTGCAATCTGCTATCCTTTCCACTGCTTGAACTACTTGTCCAACAAAGTAGACAGAGTTGTATGTCAAGCTGTGGGTGGTGCAAAACTTTGGAACCGTTTTTGCACTTGACACTCACTCAATGTGTCTTTTTCCCAAAACAAACAGAGTCGCTGCAAAAAATACTGTCATTTTGAACACTGTAACGTATCCATAGACGAGAGGCCGCCCATGATATTGCAAATTGTCTGCCACCTTTTGCAGGAAACTTGAATTCAGGAGGTGGAGCAGTTAAACAAAAATTCACTGAATCATTGGGATCACCGCATATATTCGAAGCTAGACCAGCAAAAAAATCCACCTTTTGTTTGAGGCGGCAACTGACCCCTTCCCGACGGATGTTGAAGCTGCGGCCATACATTGTCTGTTTTTCCACTTGCTCCAACCTTAACACCATTGTCACAACTGTGTATATATAAAGCTAATTCTAAGAGGATAGACCATGACTGATTGTTGCAGGTCCTGTAATAGGAACCTTCAGATCGGAGTACGACTACGAAAGTGAGTACGAGTACTACTTTTCAAACCTGGTGGTTTTTGCTCTGATTATCACATTTCACACCAATCTCGTACCGATAGTATCCTTTTCAACTGTTCAGCAACAGGGAGGAGTGACGGCTCTGAGAACGAGTAGAACGCAACTGAATTAAAATTCGAAAGTTGTACTCGTACTCCAATCTGAAGGCCCCTTATATAAACTGCCGTAACCGTTCATCAATAGGATACCTTAAATACATGCTATTCCACGGCAATTGGTTTCGGCTCCATTCAATCGATCCTATACAAATTGCAGCCATCCACGATGTATATATATTTTACGCTGTACAGAGCGTTTTCACATGACTTCCTTAAAATTCTAAATTGAAAACTATTGAACCCACAAAGCTGTTCTTTTAGTATATTCTAGACATTAGTGTTACTAATAGACTAGCCAAACCGGAAACGAGAAGCGAACGACTTTTAGAAAGTCTATGCTACTAATTGCTGAGGAAATTTTTGTGCCGGCCAGAAGAGTGCTTTATTTTGGAAATAAAGCATTTTGAAACTCAACATGATCTGAAAGTTTACAAAAACCAATATTTCCGCACTTTTGAAATGCTTTTCAGATTATGCTAAATAATAAGTAAAGCATTTCGAAGTGCAACGAATGACTTTTGGTGGCAAAATCTTTCTTTCTTCTCGCGGGCAGTTTTGGCCGCCATATTGGTGTACCAAAGTGGAACACCAATGTGGCGAATCCATACAAAGTTCAGTGCCAAGTTAAAATCTACTCCAAAATGTCTGAATTTGATGATGTTCTTAATGCCTGCAAAACGATCTTGTTTTCTTAAAAAAACGCTCTGTCAGATTAAACGGAAGACGACAAACGTTTCTGTCGAAGCAGTTCCTCAAAAACGTGGTCTTTATTCTTTACGATTTGCATATGGAAAGGTTAAAGGTGAAAGGGAAAAAATCATGAACTGTCTCGAGAAGAAAGGTGGATAGATACTATAGAGATGTTAAGAGCAAAAGAAGGAAAAAATACACAGGAATTTCGTTTCTTCTTTCATTGTAAAAATGTTCCACAGGGGTTCTTGCATGACATTAAGGGAAAAAAAGAAAAAATTATACATTCGGGCCTGTCCGGGAGTCGAACCCGGGACCTCTCGCACCCTAAGCGAGAATCATGCCACTAGACCAACAGGCCTTACGCACAGGAACAGTGAAAACTAACAGCTATAAATTCTTTTTCTCGTAGCAGGTAGGTTCATTTATTAATCATATCGCTTTGTCCATTTGAATGTGCCAATGATCAATCAATTCACAGGTACCAGTCTCGTAAACTGAAAAATAACTTTCATAGAGTCTTATGAGATATGTTTTTATGACATTTGTTTTCTTATTGAATACGTTTCTATGAATAGATTGAGTGGCAATTTCAGCCTCGTTCTCACTTTCCACTCTGTTTGACCTGTACCGACTGACAAAAACATAGCTATAACTCAAAACGTACACAACAATTTGAAACCACAAGCTACCTAGCGTGAAAGAGGAGGCTTTAATCTATTCAAATCCGTGTTCAAACTTTTTCAGTAGTCTGGGTCGTGTGAAACGCCATTTTAAGGCTCTAGTTCCCGCACGTATTTGCTTAGAGGTCTCAAAGCACTGGGGCGGAATCTACTTAGCAACAGCAATATAGAAACAACAACAACATGGCAACAGCATAGTAACAGGTTGTAGTCGGCCGAAATATTCCGAAAGTGAAAAGTTCGTTTTACTCACAACTGAATGCATGATAGTCTTTATTTCCTTTTCCAGCCCTTAGTAGCAGTGTATACTAAAACGATTTTTAGACTTGGTTTTGTGGTTTCTCCGGTATGACCAAAGTTGGTTTCCGCGCCTGTACGCTGTTCAGTAGTACTGAAACAAAAACCATCACGCCCTCGTCGTTTCAACAAAAATCTCAGCCCGCTTTTGATTAACGTTGATGAAAGTTTCATTTCACAATTTGCCCCATTACTATTATTCTGTGTTGTTTTCGTATGCGCATGCGCCAGCGTGTTTGTATATTCAATTGTTTTTGTTCTTTCTTTTTCACGGTAGTCACAAAGTCGACCCTTTTCTTTGGCAGATTTCGCCAGTGGTATGCTTTCTTCTTCACGTCTACTATACTATACCCTTCGGGCAAATTAATTTCAAAGGGGTTGAACAGCTAAAACTGCTGCGGGGATGACTTCTTTGGATTTATCTGGGAGCTATGTTTTTCACTCATGTTTTAACGGCAACTCTCGACCGCTACAGTGTAGTGAACCTATGCCAGCGCCCACTCAACTCGTCATTCACTTATTTTTTCTTAAATTGTTGTATCACATTGGTGTTCTACCCTTAAAAGGAAATATCGTTTGTTAGTTACTAAAACGAAATGAGCTGTGGCCAACCTTAATCCGGAGCACCCTATCCGCCGGAATACTGTGATGTATCATCAATGACTGGTCCCTTTCGAGAAAAATGTTGCCAACTTCAAGTTTAACTGAACAGCATGTGACGGCGGCGGACGAATCGAATAGCTACACCTATATTGAAAACTCACTTGGAACCTGCCACATAATTCGAACTACAAATTCCCCTGGTTAGTCCTCATAACATTTTTTATTGTTCCATTAGGGAGATTTTGATTAAGAATCCGTGTTTTCTAAATGAACTTCTTAAGCAATTTTCTGCTTTCTAAAAGTCCTTTCCAATATTATTATCTGAATGTGTTGTTGGATTTCAGGATCTCCGCTGCCTTGGCACATAGCTTGCCCGCTCGTCACGCTTGTGAAACTCTATGAACTCCAAATCTTTTTCTAACAAAATGTACAATCCTTACAAGAGGAAAAAAATCTCTTTTAAGCCCCTCTTTGAAAGTTAAGCCTCATGTCTCTAGTAACCCCTCTCCCTAGTCTCTATTGAATAAGTCCTCCTCCCGTTACCTATAGCGTGACGGGTACAAAGAGTGTCTGCGCGGGACGCTAATCTCCCGTCCAAAGATCTTGAAATAAAATAAGCCCTCAAGAAAGATTTATAATTCAAGCTCTATACTGTCAAACTATCTAGAGTCACTTTAAGTGACGTACAAGATTAACTCCACAAATAGCGAAATAGAGAGAAACTTTACATAATGTAACCTTTACAAGGAATAGTTGGGGCAGTTTACAAGACCAGGAGCTCCTGTTCGAGACATGAGCAACCAGGAAGTAAACATTTCTTTAAAGTTTGCTGAAAATGTAATTCGGTGTATATATTTTTGAATGATTAAAGAAATCTTGTCGATTTGGAGGGAAATCACTGTGGTTGGTTGCCATTACTGAATTGAATCTGTTGACTTGTTGATTTTCTGACCGGAAATCCGGTGGTAAAACGCCCGCTTTCGATTTTCCTTGTTGATGATATTCAAATCAATGTTACTGCTTCCGTATATTCACAGAAAACATATTTTTCTCAAGTTAGAATCTCGGAAACTTTAATCACCCTTTTCTCTTCCGTCGAAAACGCTGCGGCTATTACGGGTCGGCAAAAACCAAATCGGAGAGGCTGAAATCAGTGGTACTAAACCGAATAGGAGAGTATTCTGTCGAAGTGTTTAAGCTCCACGACTCTGATTATTATTATTTACATCCACGAAACGGAAAATGTTTAACATCGTATTGTTAATGGGCCTGTTTATGAGGATTTCGGCTGAATCTTCTCACAATGGCAGCTTAGGTAAGTCAGTATGACTTTGAATTCTATTTTGCGAGACTTTTACTTGTACAAGATTGTTTCTTTCTTCGTTTCAAACGAACGTTCCTTTGATTATTTCTATATTGAGTAATTTATTTATTTCCATAGCCACAGACTTTTTGATTTTATTCTTTTCTTCTTCACTTGGTCATTATTCTCAAACAATCAACATTCCATTGTTTTTGTGGCATTGCTCTAAACAAGTTTACATTATTACTATTATTATAAATGTTCTGAAACCATTTGTGATATCATTAATACTTCGTGCTTTGTAATTGCGTTTTCTGGTACACAAGTACAGTCGTTTGATACATAAGCCAGGTTTATACCAAAACGTTTTTTGTCTTAAGACCCACCAGCGGATTCGTAGATCTTCGTCGGTAAACATTTTGCATATTTTACACCACGCTTGAACTCATCGAGGCGGCTCTAATGTTACTTTTCCGAGAAATGATCTATTTCCTTGTTTCTGGGTGCGCCATCGATCAAATAATGACGGTGATATGTGATCTTCGCAGTGAATTTCCAATTTAAGCAATTGGAATGAAGAAGCCTGAAAAAATCGAATAATGCTGGTGTAAAACAACTTCCGCTCTACAAAATTCTACCTGACTCAGTGGTCGCCTAACGTGAGATTTTTCTACTGTACAAAACTAACCGATAAATAGCCCTCTCTTTTCCCATGAATCAATTTGATCAGGAAAGAATGGTAACTGCTCTCCGGACACCTTTCAGCTCGTCACGATATCAAGATGGCGGCAATTTTGCCCACGAAACCAGAAAATGTGGGAAACATACTTCTTTTCGGATTACATCTAAGCAAATATGAGTTTTTAGCAAATATGTGTTTTTTAGCTTCAGTTGTTGAGATAAAATGACCTTGACATCTTTGACATTTTAGCTTGCTGTTCTCAAAAGGAAGCGTTCTGATCTGATTCAGTCTCATCAAATTTAATTCTTTCCTATAAAGTTAAGGTTATTAGCGTAAAGATTTTTTACAAAGCCGTGTAAAATTACTTTTTCAAAAATAAGGTTGCTTACTGATTGAGTTTTATTGGCTTGAAAACTCTATTGCGAGAGTTATATTGCGGAGATTAGGCTTTTAGTTTCCACCCGAGAATTTCAGTTTTGATATGAATGAAGTATTTTCAACTTATTCAGCTTACGATGGAGATGTGAAGTAAAGTGCCTGTAGTGGAAATCAGATAACTAAAGAATGATAGAATGATGCGTATTTTCCCACTTTGTTTATTCCGTTTAGATGCCTGCAATTGTACCGAGTGGGTACCTGTGAATGTTACGGATTTGTGGGGTTCCTGTGGTGTCAAGTACAATACAACAAGAGCTTGGCAATGCAATGAAAAATCACATGAAAGATTGCTAATCATGTTCGAGTGTACGAGATTAGAATCGCCATCCAATATTATAGGTAAGCCGAGTATCACGTGCGTGAGTGTGTTGTTCGATTTGAACATCTGGAAAAATGGAAGCGTAGAAAGAGTAAAATAACTGAGCGAATTAAAAAAGTGTAAAAAGATGCTTTGAGCACCGGGGTACATTCTTGATATATGAAAAATCCGCCATTTTCTCAAGGTTTAAATTTCTCGAAGTGGTTCTTTCGTCGGTGCCATTAGCTTTCTGAAATTGTGTCCGTCGACCGTGAAGTGAAGTTTTCTTGTATCATAGTGTATTTTTAAATGAATGTGCTAGCCGCTCAGGATGCGATTAACTCTTTCAAAACAAAAACACAAGTACTCAAAGAATTCTAGTTAAAGTTACGAAGCCGCAGCAAACACAAGAGAAAGGCTGGAGCAATTGGAAAGTGACTTGTGCAAACCCTCGCTTGCGGCTCGGGTTCACCAGCACAATTTCGTATTATCCGCCCTCTCTTTCTTACTAACGATCTCTCCATGTGTTAATACGCGCGCCATTTTTAAAAGCAACGTCTCCCGACGGGGCTGCTCTACTTTTAAACGTAGCAATCATAAATGTTTCGACAGGCGAACACGTATCAAGACTTTAAAAATGAGATTAATATTGCTATTATGGAGATTTACTTCCTTTGTTATAATTGAGTTGTTTGCAAATTTTTCTCATCTCATTACGAGATGTCCTCGGTAGTATAGTGGTGAGTATCCCCGCCTGTCACGCGGGAGACCGGGGTTCGATTCCCCGCCGGGGAGTAAATTTTTGCGTTTGATTTTGCTTTTCTTTACAAAAGAGGCCAATGATCTTCCATTTTATCTACTGCTTTTAACTCACTTCCCCAGTTCCTTCTAAATAATGTTTCATTTTTTGTAAAGAAAGACATGCTCTTCGCCGAGAAACCTCTACAGCGATAAAGTATATGATTCCAAAAAATTATTTGTATATTCTTTTCCTTACAATAAACAAAATATCAAACAGATACTGTGGAAGAAAATGAGAACCTTAAACTCAAGGAATAACTTACAAAAGGAAATAAGCCGAAAGACGGGCCAATATATTCACTCCCCGGCGGGGAATCGAACCCCGGTCTCCCGCGTGACAGGCGGGGATACTCACCACTATACTACTGAGGACTCCTCGCTGTGAGTTGCAAAAACTTTACAAACTGCGCAATTAAGCACTTTTTCGTTTTCCGTTTTCTGGCCATATTTTATTGTTGGCCTTTACGAAGGTTTAATTAAGAGACCTAAAAATAACAGCGTGCAGTAACGAAAACAAATCAAAGGCTTCTTTGATGCTACGACTATTTTGCATGATGAAGTACATGCATCAGTATAAGCAGTTTTGTTCCAAAAATAAATTTCTTTCTTCTGTCCCTTCTTTAAAAAAACCTCTTAAAATCACTGCCCTGATACATATACGCTTGGCGGACTTATGTGTTCAGTTAGTCACTATACTACCGAGGATTAAACAAACTAAAAAGAAAAAATTTTGTAAAGAAATCAATTGACATGCAATTTGATCACGTTTAAAAATAACATTGATTAAAATTAGTTAATAACATTTTAAAGAAGATAACCAGAAAGAAAATAAGGCCTTTTCACGCCTGTAGCCTACTGGCATTTTATCCATGCCTATTTGACCTGCATTCAGCGGTCAGATATAGAACGTACACAGAGTGTGAAAGGATTTAAGACGGAATCCGCCAGGACTTCGAGCAGTTGTTGGACAAAATTATGTACCAAAATTATTTACACCTTATGGCAAGCTTTTTTGTTACTGCTTCAAATATCTTATCAAAAGAAATCTTTTCTAACAACACCAAACATCGAAAACCAATCTCGAAGTTCCGAATTGAATTCCACTAAATCGCTTAAAAGACGCGAGCTTTTGCCTATAGCTTGTGAACATTAAATTTCATTTTCTCAGGCTCTGATAAGAAATTGTTGTACGAAAATTATTTACACCTTATTGCAAACTTTTGTGTTACTGCTTCAAATATCTTATCAAAAGAAATCTTTTCTAACAACACCAAACACCGAAAACAGATTTTGAAATTTCACTGAATTCCACTGAATCGCTTAAAGACGATTTTACAAAATGGCTGCACGTGAGAATTTCCCTATAGCTTGTGAACTTTGAAATTCATTTTCTAAGACTCTGATAAGAAATTGTTGTTGGTGTTATCAATGATAATTACTTACATCTTTACCTTTTATTTAGGGTAGAAAATAACGCAATAGGATTTAAATTATTCTGGTACTCGATTTTTGTCCAACGTAAATAAATATTACTCGACATCCTGGTGGATTCCGTCTTAACTAAAATGTTCACGAAAAGATCTATGAAAGTTTAAGAGAATGATCATTTATTTTTTTTTATTTTATTTATTTATTCCATTTCAAAGCAACAAAGATAAATAGGTAAAGGTAAACAACAAGAAGAGGAGAAATGAAAAAGGGCAAAAATATAGCTAGCTAATTGGATGCCCTTGTTTATATGACAATAATAATAAGGATAAAAAAAGTTAACTTAACATAGGAGAGGAAAAGATATAAATTAATTAATACTGAGCAAAATAATGCTGGTAGAGTGCTTTTTTAAAACGTTTTCTAGTTGGCAAGTTACGTATAGATAAAGGAAGGTCATTCCAATAGTAACATCCAATAACAGTGGGGCAAAATTTCCTTATATTTATTCTGGAGAAACCGGGATTTAAATGTTGCAAGGATGTACTTCGAGTAGCGTAGTTATGTTGCTCAGATACCAGAGATAATGTGAATGACGTAAAAATTCATGTTTGTTTACTATCGAATTACGCTTGATATAACCTTTCATAAACCACTTGTCCAGTCTCCTCGCTTTATTTTATTCTTATTTTATATAAGATCTAAGTTTTGGTTTTAAATCTTTAAAATTCCTAGATTCAAAGGAAACTCAAGGCACCGAGGAACCTACAAAAGGACACAACAAACCGTCATATGATTTCTTACTGATCTTTCTGTACGGCGTGGCTTGTGGCGCGGGTTTTCTGATGTTGATGATATTAGTTCTTTCGACCGTGATCTGCTGCTTAAAGAAACAAAGAAAGAACAAACCACACTGTGAACTGATCGACGGAAGTGATACACCACCAATACAAAAGCCGGACAACGTCGACAGCACGGCCTCAACTAAAGAAGCTGAAGAAGAAGAGTATATTCCAATGGGTCTAGAAGACATGCCGACACAAAACGAAAGTCGACATGAAGTGGTACTTTACGAAAATGTCGGACGTAATCCCGACACACTTGCAGAAAATAGCGGCGAAATTCTTATTCCACCGCCTTATACGGCTGAGGGTGAAAGCGACGATGTTACGAGAGACAATGACGTCGATGCCTCGCCCTTTGGAAGAGGTTATGAAGACCGAACGAAAACATCGAAAGCATCACGTCCACAGTATGTAAACTGCAATGAAAGCAGGGTTTACATGCATCTTATCTTAGATACCAGAGAAAAAGATGATCCAACTAACTTGACAACAAAACCGCTCAAAGCTTCAAAGGGAGCAAATATGCAGACCTCTAGCAACAAGAAAGGTACTGACAGGCAGGGAGCCGTGACAAAGAAACCGACAGGACCTGGGACAGAAGCGCGTCCGTCTTCTGCCGAATATGTCAATGGTTACATGGAAAAATTACATAAAATATTCCGTTAAAGAAAGGCGGCTTTACACGCTAAGATTTGTCGGTCCTATTTCTTCGAAGAGAGGAAACAGGCAGCGCGGGGGCTGGGAGCGAAACATCCCCACAATTCTACGCTCCAGGCTTTCCTCGCACTTTACATATATGGAAAAATCGAGCCGACAAATCAGAGCGTTGTAATCCCAGGAATGCGAGAAAGGTACAGCATGATTAAAATATATTACAGTTGTTGATGCTGACGCGCAAACATACTGTCCTTTTAATTAGAGAATCTTTTAGAAATTTAACGATCTTTCGGTTTTGTCCGTTTTGAAGGTCGTTCGATTACAAACCGAGTACACTACTCAATCCTACTAGCATTATACACCGCCAAATATAGATTAGAATTCTCATAATATATACAAAAAACCTGAGCAAAGGTCATGTTTTCTTAGATTCTAAATAACAAACAATCCTAGAAAGGTAAAAATCGAGAAGGTACGGACCTTGATTACAAATAGATTTCGTTTGCTAGACAGGAAAACAGTATTTCACTTTAATTGACCTTTGTTCAAAAATTCATCTATCTTTGTAAGCATGTCAGTTTCGAGAAATCAATCATCCGCAGTCTTAAGGGAAGACGTTGGCTCCTTTTAAAAAACCTTTTCAGTAGTTTATGTATATCAGTGCGAGGGCCTTATGTTGCAGTTGCAAATGAACAGAGGCAAGCACGATTACGACACAAATGGGTGAATAGATCAGATATTTTCGTTACGACCAGACGCCCCGAAGGTGTGTAATTTCTGTGAAGATAACAGTCGATTTTGAGTAATAATAAGTTCGGAAGTCTTGCAAACTATAGTTTATTTATGTAACCTATAAGGAGGACGCAGACATGGCAGAGTATGTTTTGAACAAATTTTAGATAAGCTATCTATTTAGACCTATTTAGGTAATTTTGACATTTTCTATATGTTGGCCATGTTTGATTGTTGTGTGTAGCTAGCGGGATTTCGCGCCCGAACGCAAGCGGCGAAACACTCGAGCGTGAAATCCCGCATCGGGAACTTGGATATATTAAACAGCAAGTATTTCCATTCTTGCGGCACAAACTGTTCTTTGACTATTTTTTTTTTCGTTTTGCGCAAAAATGCTGAGAACCCAGACTTGGCTCTTACTTGGTGTAGAAGACACAGTTCACCCATAACAATAGAGAACAAAAGAACAAAAGAACGAGAAACACAATAAAAACAATAGGTTTGCGAGGCAGTGTTCTCTATTGTGACGTGTCCTGTGTCTTCTACACCAAGAAGGAGCCCCAGACTTCTCTAATTTGACGCAGCTGAGAACACTAACAAATTTAATTTTGTGATCTTGATATGAGAACTTGGCATTAACTACAGCATAGCAACTCGTGGTTTCTTCATTTTATCAAAAATAATAATCAGTGGATTCTTGCCCTATTGCCATTTTGTTTTCTGTATATGTAACTGTTTCTTCACAAAAATTAACATGTAATTGTCTCCAGCGAATCAAAGAAACATCTTGGAGTGTACGTTCTCGGCCGATTAGTCTGGTCGAGCTGTATTCCACTCAATCCAATTCCTGTTTCGAACCAAACAGATTTCAAACTTCAGCTGATAGGTTAGGCCGTTGTTTCATCTGTTGACTAGGACTAGCAGCCGTTATCAGTAGGCAGTGAGCTGCACTGGTTATACCTGTAAAGCAATTCCGTGCTCTGTTTAAAGGCCGATCATTGATCCATCCTCGATCAACGGACCTTTCATAGAAAATGGATGAATACCTGTTGTGTTATGAACCTTCAGCAAAATCAATCTGCGTCACCCGAGTTTTCTGTCCTTAAAATAAATAATTCAATGAAACCAACCAAAAACGAAAGAAAACGAACGTCCATTGACCACTCTCGTCCCACAGTTTGCTATACTCAGTATAAGCACAGCAAGCTCTAGGTACCCTCACCCTTATTACAGACCAAAATTAAAATTAAAAGCTATACACTAGACCGGGTTGAACGGGATAAAAATTGCATAGAAGAACTGTCTTATATTATAAACATTAAACGTACATGCAACTTATTGGTTTACGAAACACGACAGCGACATATGCAAAATCAAAACCAAACCACAAGAGCAGAGAAAAGCATTGAGGAACAATGCCGGGTGTGAAAAGAAAAAAATAAAGGATTAATAAACATATATTAACAGTACTTATTCGAACCGTCACTTGCAGCTTGGGTTCCTCACAAACTTCTTATTCTCTCAAGCTTTCGATCTCTTGATGTGCCAACACGTACGTCGTTTACAATCAATGTTTTCACCGGTGAATAACCTGGTTTTAAAAGGTTTGCTGTTATATCTGAAGCTTCGTTAAACACGACGGGCTGCTTCATATTTCGAACTCCAAAGTTCTTCAGTGTATGGCACTATCATGTTTCTCCCGTGCTTCGATCGGGCCATGTAAACAGATCGATCAATCAGTGTAGGCTGTATCAAAAAGTTCTTTAAAAAAAAACTTTAAATCTCGTTAACAGATTAAAACGATGTGAATTTAGTCCTCGGTAGTATAGTGGTGAGTATCCCCGCCTGTTACGCGGGAGACCGGGGTTCGATTCCCCGCCGGGAAGAAACTTTTTTAACTCTCTCTTTTCACAGGAGGCTAAGAAAATCTTCCATTTTATTCACTGCTTGCAAGTAACTTCGTTTTCTTCTCGGGAATGTTTTATCCTTTGTATAGAAATTCATTTTTTTAGAGATCTGACTTAGTCAACAGCGCGCAATAATGTAAAGAAGTAGGCGGAGTATTAATTTTAAGAAAATGATTATCATATACTTCCTTCTTACATTGTTCACACATTATCAAGCAGATCAGTGGACCAAAATGAGAGGAATAGCCTGAAAAAAAAAGAAGAGAATAGAAAACAGCCGAAATACTGGCTCGACACTGAAGAAGTCGCCAAAACATTCACTCCCCGGCGGGGAATTGAACCCCGGTCTCCCGCGTGACAGGCGGGGATACTCACCACTATACTACCGAGGACTCCTCGATGTGAGATGCGAAAATTTTACAAACTGCTTAATTGAGCATGGCCATGTTTTATTGTTGGCCTTCACGAAGATTTGATTAAGAGGCCTAAAGAAAACAGCGTGCGGAAACAAAAACAAATCAAAGGCCTCTTTGATGCTACGACCATTTTGCATGTTGAAGTACATGCATCAGTATAAGCAGTTTTGGTCCAAAAGTAAATTTCTTTCTTCTCCCCCTTCTCTAAACCTCTTAAAATCACTGCCCTGACAAGTATACGCTTTGCGGACCTATGTTCTGTTGTGACGTGTCCTGTGTATTTTTTATGCAGCCACCTTCTTAGGTTCGATAGCCAGCCTCTGTTTCGGGGAGGAAAGTCCGAACTCTAGAGGGACAAAAAGTGTGCCCATATATGGCCAAGTACAGTCACTCAACCTCTGACACTCAACCGCAAGCTCCAATTTCGCGCATATTTTTAACCCTAAAAAAATTGCGCTTAACAAGTTTCCATCGTATTCAAATCAGGTGAGATCAAAAGACCGGGGGCACTTTTAGTGTCAACTATTCCTAGTAATAATTTATCATTTTGTTTTATATTCATGCATTGCATGCATCATGTTATTAAAACCCATGCTTGCTCGGAGTCCGCGTTCATTTCGAAACAAGGACAACAAAAGCTATCTAGGTTTTTTTAAACAATTCAAATACGAAAATGCTCGCACCACATGCTCTTGACATAGCTGCAATTATCTCATCACTCATTTCTTCACTATGTTTGACATTTGTAGACATTTTTAAAATTTCATCGTCAAGTTAACTTATGCATTGATCAGCGGAATTACCAACAAAAGTCTACGATCTAGGGAGGGACGAAAGGAAAGACCGGCCGAAGGATCGATCGAGCGAGTGAATTCGCTCGCTCACTTTTCTCCTATTTTACATCCTGCAAAATAGTAGTAAAAAGGTATTTTGCAACAAAATTATTTCACTATGAGAGAAGGTACGACATTATTAAAAAAATATAACGGTTTTTGAACCTAGCGCGCAAACATTTTGTCCTTTCAGAGAATGTTTTAAAAGTTAACAGACCGAATAATTACAGAGCCATAAGGTAACATAAGGTAATAGTACTTATTGGAACTTGCAGCTCGAGTCCGCATAAACTTTCTAATTCTCCCAAACTTTCGATCTCTTGATGTGTCAACACACACGCTGTTTAGCATCAATGTTTGTGAATAAGCATTTTCAGAAGGTTTGCTGTTATATCTGAAGCTTCGTTAAACACGACGGGCTGCTTCATATTTCAAACTCCAAAGTTCTTCAGTGTATGACCCTCTCAAGTTTCTCCCGTGCTTCGATCGGGCCATGTAAACAGATCGATCAATCAATCAGTGAAGTCTGTTCAAAAAAAGTTCTTTAAGACAAGTTTCTAATCTCGTTAACAGGTTAAAACGATGTGAATTAATGTGTTTGATGTATTTGTTTTTACTACCACGTAAAGTCCTCGGTAGTATAGTGGTGAGTATCCCCGCCTGTCACGCGGGAGACCGGGGTTCGATTCCCCGCCGGGCAGAAATTTTTCTGCTCTCTTTTCACAGGAGGCCAAGAAAATCTTTCATTTTATTCACTGCTTGCAATTAACATCGTTTTCCTCTCGGGAATGTTTATCCTTTGTATGGAAATTCAATTTTTTTAGAGATCTGACTTAGTCAACAGCGCGCAATAATGCAAAAAGCAGGCGGAGTATTAATTTTGAGAAAATGATTATCATATACCTTCTTATTACATTGCTCACACATTATCAAGCAGATCAGTGGACCAAAATGAGAGGAACAGCAAACCAGCTTCTATTTCGGTTATTTATCTTTGTATTTGTATTTGCACTTTTATGTTGCCTTTGTAATAATAAAGTTTATTATTAAAAGAAAATGAGAGGAATAGCCTGAAAGAGAAAAGAAGAGGAATAGAAAACAGCCGAAATACTGCCTGAAAACTGAAGAATTCGCCAAAAATATTCACTCCCCGGCGGGGAATCGAACCCCGGTCTTCCGCGTGACAGGCGGGGATACTCACCACTATACTACCGAGGACGCGCCGATTGCATTGTTAAATTTTCGTATTATACCAAACTTATCTCTCCATGTGTTAACACACCCGTCATTTTCTGTGGAATCGCTGTTTTCAAAAGTTGCCTCTCCCGACGGAGCAGCTTTAATGCTGAACGTAACAGACAGTAATAGACGTATCGACAGGCGTGAACGTAACAAAACATCAAAGGCCTCTTTGAGGCTACGACTATTGTGCATGATGAAGTACATGCCTCAGTATAAGCAGAAAAGATGAAATCATTTGGTTTTGTTTCAAAAATAAATTTCTTTCTTTTCTCCCTTCTTTAGACCTCATTCCGTAACGAAGACAACAAATACTTTCCAGGTTTTTTTAAAGAATTCAAAGAGGAAAATACTCGCACCACACGCTCTGAGCTGTAATTATCTCATCATGTCCTTGCCACCACGTGGAGTCCTCGGTAGTATAGTGGTGAGTATCTCCGCCTGTCACGCGGGAGACCGGGGTTCGATTCCTCGCCGGGGGGAAACGCTTTTGCTTTCTTTTTACAGGAGGCCAAGAAAATCTTTCATTTTATTCACTGCTTGTAATTAACATCGTTAATTGCTCAGAAATGTTTTGTGGTTTTGTATGATAAGTCAAGAATAATATTATAATAATAAGTCAGCGCGCAATAATGTAAAAAGCAGACGGAGAATTAATTTTTAGAAAATGATTAACATATACTTTTTTCTCACATTGCTCACAACATTATCAATCAGATAAGTGGATGAAAATGAGGGAAATAGCCTGAGAAAAATCAAAGAGGCCCTATGAGCCCACGACTGAATTGAGCATGATAAGTTTGATCTTGCCTTCTTTGATTGAATCGTTGAATCGGCTGCATAATTTTTCACCTTTGTCGCGCACAGCGTGACACTGATAATCTTCTGTCAGAAATCGATTACATAAACTTCGTTTTCAATTTTGCTATGACGGTCACTTGCAAAGTTAAGACGATTCTGTTGATTTTCTATGGGGCAGAAACAACATACACCTGATTTAAGATAAAATATAAACAGAATATTATCGTCCCGGCGCGCCATAATAAAGACGAAGGACTTTATTGACAGTCTAATCGGCTGCATAATATTTCACCTTTGTCGCGCACACCGTAGCCTGCGAACGCAGACATATTTCCGGCTGTCGCTTGTCTCCGCCGAAAAATAACGTCTGCCGGCGTGAGCCAGAAAACGATTTCCGTGACGTCAAAATTCTAAGCCAATCACAGTTAGGCTTATTTTTCGGCGGAGACAAGCGACAGCCGGAAATACGTCTGCGTTCGCAGGCTACGCACACCGTGACACTGATAAAATTCTGTCAGCTGGCGATACGTCTGCGTTCGCAGGCTAGCGATTACGGCAATTTCCAGGCCAAAGACCCGAAACTACGGGAGTCGCGTGATGTCTGTCGACCATCTGTAAACCCCTTTTGTATTCTACAATTAAAAAAGGATCTTTCGCAATAATTTGTGGTTGTACGAAAGTAGCGTGACGTCTGTCAACGATTTGTCAACCCCTTTTTGTATTCTGAGTTGTGCAACGTAGGGCAAAAAAATATATTATTGTTGCAATGTTTTTTCCCGATGATTGCAATTTTGAACAGTGAAGTCTGGCTTTGTGGCGAACTCGATGGCACGTGAAACGACTTTTTGGTGCAAATCGATTACATGGGAATGGTAATTCGTCAACAATTTCTATGAGCACGATAATTTATAAAAAAAATCTTGCCTTCTTTGATTGTTATAAATTAAGCGTTGCATTAATTTTTTTTGAAATCAGCTGCATAATAATTCATCTTTGTTGCGCACACTGTGTCTCTGATAATCTTCTGTCAGCAAGCCAGGCAGCAAGCGATTACATAAACTTCGCTTTCAATTTTGCTTCGACGGTCACATGAAAACTTAAGACGATTCCATTGATTTTCTATGGGGCTGAAACAACATACACCTGATTTAAGAGAAAATAAAAACAGAATATTTTCATAATCGATTTTCAAATTATCTTTATATACCCATCAAAAGAAAAACATAAGCGCCTAAAGTACAGTAGTCTGTCATCGGTCTTCAATCGGCAGCACAATCTTTCACCTTTGTCGCGCACACCTTGACACTGATAATTTTCTGTCAGCTAGCGATTACATTAACTTCGCTTTCACTTTTGCTTTGACCGTAACATGAAAACTTAAGAAAATTCCGTTGATTTGCTATAGAGCAGAAACAACATACACCTGATTAAAATAAAATTAAAACAGAATACGGTATGTTCACAATCGATTTTCAAATTATCATCACAAACCCATCAAAACAAAAGCATTAGCGCCTAAAGTACAGTGGTCTGTCATCGGTCTTAATAAACAGCAACGTCAAACAGAAAGCAGCGTTACATGTAGGTCTGCCAGCTATCTGTCAACGGCCTTTTTGTTTACAGCCGATCGACCCACCTGCGGCAAAATCGTCCTTTTTACGTTCCTTTACTCCTTTTTGCATACGCAAAACACTGAAAACAGTCGTAAAAAGAGAAGAGAAAGCCGTCGAAACACTGGCTCGACACTGAAAAATTCACCAAAACATTCACTCCCCGGCGGGGAATCGAACCCCGGTCTCCCGCGTGACAGGCTGTGAAAGGCGGGCGAGTTGTGAAAATTTTACAAACTGCTCAATTGAGCACTTATTCTGCTTCCCGTTTTCTGACCATAAAGATAACAGTGTGTAGTAACAAAAACAAAAAAGGGATTTGGAACAAAATTCTCTCTCTACGAGAGAAAATAATTATAACGGTCGCGCAAACATTTTGTCCTTTCAGAGAATCTTTTAAAATTTACAGACCGAATAATTACATAGCCATAGGGCAACAGAAGGTAATAGCACTTACAGTATTCGAACATTCACTTGCAGCTCAGGTTCACATAAACTACTAATTCTCAAAAATTTTCAACACACGCTGTTTAGCATCAATGTTTTTGCTGGTGAATAAGCTTTTTCAGAAGGTTTGCTGTAATATCTGAAGCTTCGTTAAACACAACGGGCTGGCTTCGTTTTCCAAAGTTCATGTATGACCCTCTCAAGTTTCTCCCGCGCTTCGATCAGGCCATGTAAACAGATCGATCAATCAGTGTAGACTGTATCAAAAAGTTCTTTTAAAAAAGTTTTAAATCTCGTTAACAGGTTAAAACGATGTGAATTGATGTGTTTGATGTATTTGTCCTTGCTACCACGTGGAGTCCTCGGTAGTATAGTGGTGAGTATCCCCGCCTGTCACGCGGGAGACCGGGGTTCGATTCCCCGCCGGGGAGAAACGCTTTTACTTTCTGTTTACAGGAGGCCAAGAAAATCTTTCAGTTTATTCACTGCTTGTTATTAATATCGTTTTCTGCTCAGAAATGTTTTATGGTTTTTTATGATAAGTCAATTTCTATAAATTCTAACTGAGATTAATTTTTAGAAAATGATTAACATATACTTTTTTCTTACATTGCTCACAACATTATCAATCAGATAAGTGGACGAAAATGAGGGAAATAGCCTGAGAAAAATCAAAGGGGCCTTATGAGCCCACTGATGAGGCTTATTAAAAATTTACAGACCGAATAATTACAGAGCCATAAGGTAACATAATTTAACAGAACTTATTGGAACCTTCACTTACAGTTCGGGTTCACATAAACTACTAATTCTCCCGAACTCTCGATCTCTTGTCGATGTGTCAACACACATGCTGTTTAGTTTCAATGTTTTTAGTATTCATTTTTAGAAAATGAGTGGAAAATGATTATCATATACTTTCTTATTACATTGCTCACACATTATCAAGCAGATTAGTGGACCAAAATGAGAGGAGCAGCAAACCAGCTTCTATTTCGGTTATTTATCTTTGTATTTGTATTTGCACTTTTATGTTGCCTTTGTAATAATAAAGTTTATTATTTAAAAGAAAATGAGAGGAATAGCCTGAAAGAGAAAAGAAGAGGAATAGAAAACAGCCGGAATACTGGCTCGAGACTGAAGAATTCGCCAAAAATATTCACTCCCCGGCGGGGAATCGAACCCCAGTCTCCCGCGTGACAGGCGGGGATACTCACCACTATACTACCGAGGACTCCTCGACGGGCGTTGTTAAAACTGCTTAATTGAGCACTTTTTCTTTTTCTCCCCCGGCTCACAGCTGCAACTGAGTTTATTGATACACGCTTTAACCAGAAAAGATATTCCAAGAGCCGATGCTTACCTTTTCTCTCCTCAGAACACACGTAACAAGCGCTTTTGTGAAAAATTAGTTCACTATACTACCGAGGACTTCTCGAGATAAAACGTAAAGATTTTAAATTTTGCTCAATTGAACACTATTTCTGAAGCGTAGAAAGACTAAATTAATTGACCGAATAAAAAAAAGCCAAAAAGAAAGCTTTGAGCACCTTGGTACATTGTTCATATATGAAAAATCCGCAATTTACTCAAGTGCTTCAATTTTCGAAGTGGTTCTTTGTCGGTGGCAATAGCTTTCTGAAATTGTGTCTGTCGACCGCGAGATGGTTTTCTTGTATCATAGTGTATTTTTAAATGAATGTGCTAGCCAATCAGAATGCGATGAACTCCTTCAAAACAAAAGCACAAGCACGCACAGGATTCTGGTTGACACGCACGATCTTTTTTTAATTTCTTTTTTTCCTCCGAGGTGTTTTTTTTCCAAGAAGCTGTTAAGTGCTTCCCATTTATAATAATTTATTATTTTGCTCAATATTCATGCATTTCATGCATCATGTTATTAAAACCCATGCTTGCCAGGAGCCCGCGTTCATTTCGTAACAAGGACAACAAATACTTTCCAGGTTTTTTTTAAACAATTCAAAGAGGAAAATGCTCGCACCACACGCTCTCAGCTGTAACTATCTCATCAAGTCTTTGCCACCACGTGTAGTCCTCGGTAGTATAGTGGTGAGTATCCCCGCCTGTCACGCGGGAGACCGGGGTTCGATTCCCCGCCGGGGAGAAACGCTTTTGCTTTCTTTTTACAGGAGGCCAAGAAAATCTTTCAGTTTATTCACTGCTTGTTATTAACATCGTTTTCTGCTCAGAAATGTTTTATGGTTTTTTATGATAAGTCAATTTCTATAAATTCTAACTGAGATTAATTTTTAGAAAATGATTAACATATACTTTTTTCTTACATTGCTCACAACATTATCAATCAGATAAGTGGACGAAAATGAGGGAAATAGCCTGAGAAAAATCAAAGGGGCCCGATGAGCCCACTGATGAGGCTTATTAAAAATTTACAGACCGGATAATTACAGAGCCATAAGGTAACATAATTTAACAGAACTTATTGGAACCTTCACTTACAGTTCGGGTTCACATAAACTACTAATTCTCCCGAACTCTCGATCTCTTGTCGATGTGTCAACACACATGCTGTTTAGTTTCAATGTTTTTACTGGTGAATAAGCTTTTTCAAAATGTTTGCTGTTACATCTGAACTTTCGTTAAACACGACTGGCTGGCTTCGTATTCGAACTCCAAAGTTTTTCAGTGTATGACCCTCTCAAGTTTCTCCCGTGCGATCTCTTGATGTGTCAACACACACGCTGTTTAGCATCAATGTTTTTACTGGTGAATAAGCTTTTCAGAAAGTTTGCCGTTATATCTGAAGCTTCGTTAAACACGACGGGCTGGCTTCATATTCGAACTCCAAAGTTCTTTTATGACCCTATTAAGTTTCTCCCGCGCTTCGATCGGACCATGTAAACAGATCGATCAATCAGTGAAGCCAGTGTCAAAAAGTTCTTTAAAAAAGTTTTAAATCCGTTAACAGGTTAAAACGACGTGAATTGATCTGTTTGCTAAATTTGTCCTTACCACCACATCGAGTCCTCGGTAGTATAGTGGTGAGTATCCCCGCCTGTCACGCGGGAGACCGGGGTTCGATTCCCCGTCGGGGAGAAATTTCTTTGCTCTCTTTTCACAGGAGGCCAAGAACATCTTTCATTTTATTCAATGCTTGATATTAACATCGTTTTCTTCGCGGGAATGTTTTATCCTTTGTACGGAAATTCATTTTTTTAGAGATCTAACTGAGTCAACGGCGCGAAATAATGTAAAAAGCAGGCGGAGTATTCATTTTTGAGTTATTTTTTTAAAAAAATAACTCTTAGTCGGCATGAAGACGTGTTTGGCTATTAAGTGGATGGATGGTTGAGTGGATCATTCATGTATGTATTTCACACCAATCAGATCAAACAGATTGGGATTCTATCAAGGACCAATCAAATTGCGGCTTGTATATATGGATCGCTTTTATGAATATTTGTTTTCGGTTCAAGGTACGGCCATTTTTGTTTTGCTGTAGATTCGACCTTATTGGGCCGTGTTGGTCTGAAGTCTCTATTCCAAGTCTTGATTTTTATGTAGCTTTGGGTGAGAACATTGTGTGTGGGTTCTGAAAGCGAAAAGTGTTTGGAAATTTCATCGTGACGTGGTGAAGGTGATTCTCTTGGTTTACGGAATCGACTGGTTCAGTTGACGACACAATATGGGTATAATATTTGTTGACCACACTTTATATTAAAATGTATGATGTTTTTGAGTAGAATAAATATGTATATTGAGAATAAATGTTGTGACTTCCATTTTTAATGTGAGTGTTGTGTGATTGCTGAACGTTTTGTTTTGGTTCCCAAATGAGAACAAACTGACGCTGTTGTTTGTAAGCGCGAGTGTTAAAGATTTGAGAATCCAACCGCGCGGTGTTCTTGTGTTTAAACTGTTTTCTCTCGGTTAAAAGTATAGCATTAGTAGGAGCTTTGGCTAAGTAATAACACGAGTGATCACAAATCTCTCAAGGTTTTTCCCCAAAAGAATAACGTAATTGTAATAGGTTGAGGCATGTGCGTTTATTTGGGTTCGAGAGTCGCCAAATAATAGGTATTTCAGTGAGGTTGGAATGTGGCCGGAGAAGGTTTGACGTTTCCTGCTTAGGAATAGTAGGACTTCACATGGGCGGTCATGAGTTATTTATTGTACTATCGTTTGAAAAGCTCATGACGTGATGATGTTACAAGGGCACGTTTTGTCTGCTCGGCAAATATTAAATTAGGTGTTTTGACAACGTGGTTGGATGGCACAGCAAGAGAAAATCATCATTTGTGCCGCGAGAGAGGGCCGTAGGAAGGTATAGTAGTCGTGCGAGTCTCGCATTTCAAGCTTCGCATTGATGGCTATCTTTAGTAGAACGGCGGTGTAATGCGGTTATTTCCGTACCAATGACGTTATGCTTGCAAGTGTTTACGTCGGCCAAATTTATTTTCTTCAGATCTCTGAACTCGCCTCGGTGAAACAGCCAAAAGATTCACTTCAACTGGCTAAACCGACACGAAATAGTCGCAAAATTGCAAACAAATTAACGACCGTCGCTTCTGGCGAAATAAACACGCTAAGTAAACATAATCTTGTTTGTCACGTACCGAAAGTGAAAGCTGCAACGTCAGCACATTCCATGGCTGACGCAATACCTTTTTAGTGTATTAATATTCCCAACGCAAAGCGGTTGCAGTTACGTTTACTCATAGGCAAAAGAAAAAAAAAGACAGCCAGCTTTTTGGTAGTCTCCTTTACAGCCGTTGTTTGGGCTCGTCACGCAAAAAACAACGGCTGAAAAGAAAACTAGCTTTTTGGATGTGCAGTCAAGCGTGTCACACAACTTTATCGACAGCTATTTTTAGCACGGCCGTGGGAATATCGGCACTGATGATGTTACGCTTACAAGTTAGGGCACGTTTCTGCTTCTGGTTGCGAAATTAAATATTGTACCAGTCCAAGTAAAATCGTCAAGTGGTTTGGCCGAAATGCACTGGTGACTAGAGTTGTTTGTTTCTCGCGTTCGTCGAAAGAAACTCTTGCTTGCAGAAAGGTTTCTGTTTTATATTGATGATGAAAATAATGGAGCCATTTCAGAAACCCGAGAATACTTTGTTCTTGTTCCATCTGGCTATTCGTTTGCAATTTCTGGGTCATTTTGGCTTTTTTAGTGAGCGTGTTTGCGACTTTGTGATCATGTTTACGGTAAATGTTGTCAACAGTTTTCAATCCATGTTTTGATGTACTTAGCGGTTTTCTTTCGGCTTGCAATGAAAGGGGATGGATAGTTAAACATCAAGGTAACCTTAAAAGTGACTACCAGATATTTTTTTCTGTTTACGTTTGAAGAAATTACTGACGTATTTTTTGTCTCCAACAGTATGGTTCGATCGATCGGTTGCACACCATAGTCATATTTACAAGGGAAAGCAGCCTAATTTTAGAACATTTGCACAATTTCTTTTTAAATTGTTTTTGAGTTATTTTTCCAATAGTAGCTCTTAGTCGGCGCGATGGACCGTGCATATGAACCATGCACAAATAGCTCAACCCATGAAATAAACCATCCCAACAGGACTAACACCCAGTTTTACCCCAAGCCACCCAATCAATTGAAAAAATAACTCCTGCACGCTTAGCGTGCCTATGTTTAGAAAATGAGTGGAAAATGATTATCATATACTTTCTTCTTACATTGCTCACACATTATCAAGCAGATCAGTGGACCAAAATGAGAGGAACAGCAAACCAGCTTCTATTTCGGTTATTTATCTTTGTATTTGTACTTTTATGTTGCCTTTGTAGTAATAAAGTTTATTGAACTGAACAATATCGATTCTTTTAACGCAATAAAGAACAAGGGACTAAGAGATACAAATTACTTGACTTGGACTGGAGTTCGATGTTCTGTACCTAAGCATTTAAGGAATCTCAATGTTGATAGAAACGTTCTAAGAATGCTGGAATTTAAATATGGTGACAAAGGTTTTGATCTCATTTCGAGCAAGAGTAGAAATTTTTACGCCCTTCTCATTCAAGACAAAGCCAAACACTCTAGAGGTTTCTGCAAAATTATGTCAAACTTTAGCCTTAGTGAGGAAGAGACTCGCAAGGCATTTTTATTACCAAAGACTGTTGCATTTGAAACATTTGTACAATGTTTTCAATTCAAGATTCTGAACGACATTCTATTCTTAAATTCCCGATTAGCAAAAATCGGGAGGATTCCCAGTGACCAATGTACGTTCTGCCAAGCCTATCAAGAAACATTAGAACATTTCTTTTATCAGTGTCCTTACTCAATAGACTTTTGGACTAAGTTTGAAAACTTTTGGTTAAGAATAACTAAAGAGCAAATAAAACTTGATTATAACAATATAATATTAGGAATTTTGGATCAGAAATTTAGCTTACTCAATTATTTTATTATTCTGGGTAAACTTTATTTATGGAAGTGTCGTAAGAATAATCAAATCCCTTTTTTCTTACCTTTTGAAGAAATAGTCAAGGAAAAATATAAAACTGAAAAACTTATAGGCTCTCAAAACAACTTGGCCTTAAAAAAATTCCAGGCTAAATGGGACCCTGTATTGAACAGCAATCTACACGTCTTTGTTAAGGATTAAGTGCTGTATGTATTTATCAACTTATATTTATTTATTTAAATATTTATTATTTAAAAGAAAATGAGAGGAATAGCCTGAAAAAGAAAAGAAGAGGAATAGAAAACAGCCGAAATACTGGCTCGAGACTGAAGAATTCGCCAAAAATATTCACTCCCCGGCGGGGAATCGATATTGTTTTCTTTATTGTGTATAAAGTATATTTTCTTTTGGTTTTATCGAAGCGTTCGATTCAAAGCGAATGTTGAATACACTGAAAAAAAGGTATGACGTCAGCCATGGAATGCGCTGATGTTGCAGGTTTCACTTTCGTTACGTGACAAGTAACATTGTGTTTTATTTGCATGTTTATGTCGGCAGAAGCGACGGTCATTAATTTAATTTGTTTCCTCTTCTGCGAGTATTTCTTGTGGGCTTAGGCAATCGAAGTGAATTCTTTGGCTATTTCCTTGAAGTGAGTTCAAATATTTGGAAGGAAATGAAATATTTGCTTAAGTAAACAATTGAGCGTGCCCGAACGTGCAGGGGTTACGTCATTAGAAGGGAAAAAAACCCAAGCTAAAGATAGCCGGGGACAACGTAAACCTCGGATTGTGTGACTAAAGTGACTACTTTGCTTGTCCTTTACTCATAATGCAAACAGATTAAATTTAACCGTGACTTTTGAGAAAGAAAGCTGTTAATTAGCCAAAAATATAAGCGCGGTTTTAAGTTGCTATAGCAACTTCTTGTTTTTTTTGTCGGTGACCAGACGCAAACCTCCACTCGGCCAAATCGTGTTTGGGACTTTGAAATCACGCAACCTATGATGTTTATTCGCCAAAAGCTGTTGAAACATTAATGTACCGAAAATGTTGCGGATATTGTTTTCTTTATTGTGTATAAAGTATATTTTCTTTTGATTTTATCGAAGCATTCGATTCAAAGCGAACGTTGAATACACTGAAAAAGGTATTACGTCAGCCATGGAATGGGCTGATGTTGCAGTTTCACTTTCGTTACGTGACAAATAACATTGTGTTTCATTTGCATGTTTATGTCGGCAGAAGCGACGGTCATTAATTTAATTTGTTTCCTCTTCTGCTAGTATTTCTTGTGGGTTTAGGCAATCGAAGTGAATTCTTTGGCTATTTCCTTGAAGTGAGTTCAAATATTTGGAAGGAAATGAAATATTTGCTTAAGTAAACAATTGAGCGTGCCCGAACGTGCAGGGGTTACGTCATTAGAAGGGAAAAACCCCCAATCTAAAGATATCCGGGGACAACGTAACCCTCGGATTGTGTGACCAACGTGACTACTTTGCTAGTCCTTTACTCATAATGCAAACAGATTAAATTTAACCGTGACTTTTGAGAAAGAAAGCTGTTAATTAGCCAAAAATATAAGCGCGGTTTTAAGTTGCTATAGCAACTTCTTGTTATTTGTTTTTTTGTATTTTTTTTGTCGGTGACCAGACGCAAACCTCCACTCGGCCAAATCGTGATCGGGACTGAATCACGCAACCTGTGATGTTTATTCGCCAAAAGCTGTTGAAACATGAATGTACGGAAAATGTTTCGGGTATTGTTTTCTTTATTGTGTAATATATATATATTTAGGCAGGCCTAAAAGCGGAACTCCCATTTATCATTTTTTTGCTCGAGTAAATTACAGTGTTACCAAATAAGAAACCACACTATATTTCTTAGCTTATACGGTGGCCCATATAGGTACAAAAAACCTCTCATGATTTATTTCGTGATTAACCCGTCTGAAGTTTCCTGCCTTTAGTGACAGGTTCTAAAATTGAAATTGACGAGTGCACTTTATTGGGTTCCTCACGTACGCACGTAGGCGCAAAACAAATCTTAGTAAAACTTTTTACAACATTTACTGTACACTAATTCGTAATACACCTCTAGGACCTCTATGAGTTATTCAATGTAAAAAGGACCTTGACCTTGTTTTGATTACTACAAAACTGTCAGGGCAAGAAAATCAACTCAAGGCAAAAACAAACTCGCTGCTAAACCACTAACTATGACTAAATGAACTCACGCCACGGCAAACTGAGAAAATCACGGCGGCAAACAAACACTGCAAATTGATGGTGCCGGTTATGTAAGTCATTTTAAAAGCAGTGTTTGTGTAAGAATTGTGACAGTTTGTGATTTGGAAAGTGGTGCACGCTAACTTAGAATAAGCTTATAATGATGTTTTGGCTGTTTGAACCGTCTTCTTTTCGTTGCGGTTTGGTTGCATGATTTACTAATTCTATTTTATCGTACGCGTTGCTAAATGCCTAAGAGAATTTTATGTAGAGAACTGAATGAATTTTCTTCATTTCTGGTACGTAAATATGCGTTAGGTTAAGTCTGAACCCACTCAGCCTAGCACAGGTAAGTCGCAACGAAACCGGCAAATTCAACACACTCACTAACAAGCAGACAAAACAAATGCAAGCGAGCCGAAATCGCAATTTTGATCCGTGAAGCTAAATAATTTGTTTTCAAAATCCAATAATGAACATCACAGTTAACTCCAATAACTAAAACTGAAAATAATTAGTCTAAACAAAATATTTACTAAACAAATGTGTAAAATGTACAAACATGAACAGGCTTGATAAGTATTTACGTGAAGAGCTGAAAACCGACACAACATCAAATTCATTCATAAATGAAGTATAATTCTCTCAATATAAAATTAGGCTTATGCATACATTTACGTTTGTTACCTCATTATTGAAGAAGGCTTATAAATTCTGCAGGGATAAGCTTTCAAACCAGCTCAATAAATATATCGGAGACGAACACGGCAAATTCGTTGCAAGCTTACTAAAGTCCAACACAACCGACATATACATTATATGAATTATCACCGAACATCAATTTCTTTCTTTCATCGGTGTAGCCTTTAACAGTCTTTTATCCTTTACTTCAGTGAACTTGATCGGCTCTGAATTCACTTTTGTTTGAGCTCAATTCAGTGATATTCAGCCTTGCTCAGCCGTAGGTCGAACCCTGCACATCGCGCTCTTTTTGACTTGTTATCCAGTATATCATGTTCAAATCGGCAATTATTTCGGATCTTCCCGTAAGGAGGTTGTCCTAAATCATTTGGCATAAGTTTCCATGATGTAGATGAGTAAATAAAGCGAGAAATATTCACGAAAATCGATGTTTGCCAGCAGCTTTCTTCGCGTCTTTCATTCAGCTTTAAAGGTGAACAGCGTACCAAAGATTTCCCGCCTTTTCGTACAATCGCTTCGTTTAAGTTGAATGAAATGTCCAGATCATTTATTTAACATGAGAAAAAACTAAACTAATTATTTCTAAAATAGATTTAGCCAAGCCTAAAAGCAGAGCTTGTTGGTTATTTACCTTGCCCTTTATTTAAATCTGAATTTACGCGATGATAAAATTATCAGGCTAAGTTAAAAACCGAGTACTTGAGCCCGCGATCAACTGGAAAACCATTACCTGGTCAGCGGTCACCTTCAAAAAAAGACGTCACCTCGATTAGCTCTACGCCTGAGCCCGCGATATGGTCATGTGATACTGGTCAGCGGATACCTTGTTTTGACAGCTGTCAATTGACCATGACATGGAAGTTCAATATCAAAGATTTAACAGTAACCAAGGCGGTAATTGTCCTGTGACTCCCCTCCTCCTCCCCCAGAGTCTGTACGGACGGACGGACGGACGCTCGTACGGTCACGTGATTACCACATTTTCACGGCTTGATGGTTTACCAAATTTTCTTACCCATGGTGCTCCGCTGGCGCGCTTCGCGCGCTGGAGCTCCGCTATAAAGTATATTTTCTTTTGGTTTTATCGTTGCGTTCGATTCAAAGCGAATGTTGAATACACTGAAAAAGGTATTACCTCAGCCATGGAATGGGCTGATGTTGCAGGTTTCACTTTTGTTACGTGACAAATAACATTCTGTTTCATTTGCATGTTTATGTCGGCAGAAGCGACGGTCATTAATTTAATTTGTTTCCTCTTCTGCGAGTATTTCTTGTGGGCTTAGGCAATCGAAGTGAATTCTTTGGCTATTTCCTTGAAGTGAGTTCAAATATTTGGAAGGAAATGAAATATTTGCTTAAGTAAACAATTGAGCGTGCCCGAACGTGCAGGGGTTACGTCATTAGAAGGGAAAAAAACCCAAGCTAAAGATAGCCGGGGACAACGTAAACCTCGGATTGTGTGACTAAAGTGACTACTTTGCTTGTCCTTTACTCATAATGCAAACAGATTAAATTTAACCGTGACTTTTGAGAAAGAAAGATTTTAATTAGCCAAAAATATAAGCGCGGTTTTAAGTTGCTATAGCAACTTCTTGTTTTTTGTCGGTGAGTAGACTGATGCCCCACTCGGCCAGACCTCGAGTCACGCAATATTATTTCGTCGGCCAGAGTTTGAAAGGTATTAATCATTAACCTACGGAAACTTACGAATACTTTCGCCGTTAGTTAGCTGTTTAATGTGAAATATCTGTTTCTTAAGCGTTTGACTCAAAGAAAATGCTGAATATTCATGCAGATAACAAAAACATGCTGTACCGCGCTGTGATTTATAAATAGATACCAGAACCTTTTCCCATGGAATTTGTTGACGTTGCAGCTTTCTCTTTCGCTACGTAATGAATAAGGAATGCGCTGATGTTGCAGCTTTCACTTTCGCTATGTGACAAATAAGATTGTGTAACTTTGCAAGTTTATTTCGCCAGAAGCTGAGATTGTCTGGCTTATATTATCTTTTTTAAAGATTAAAAGTTCTCATTTCTTTCTGCAGTAAAGTGTAAGTGTCCACGTGGTGCTGAGACAGATGATCCCGAGGGCCGCTGTTGTGTTTTGCCATTCACGTATGGAATAGCGGCAAATTGGCTCTCGATCCACTTCAGTACTACTCTTGTACCAGTTTTAAACACGACAGGCAACGGCAACTGGGCTAACTGCGGTAAGGAAAACACCATCATGAATGAAAATGGAAAGGAAATAATAATTATAATAATAATAATAATAATAATAACAATAATAATAATGATAATAATAATAATTTTTTTTTATAATTTAAATAATAATTATTAAATATTTATTATTATTATTATTATTATTATTATTATTATTATTATTATTATTATTCCCTAGCAAAAGCTGTAAGTAGTATATGGTAAAACTCCAGGCTTTCAAAAAGGTCGTGGAAGTCTTTTTGGGGGTAACACGACAGTCGGTAGAGAATTAATATACAAAATAACCCCAGACTTTCAAAGAACATGTGCAACTTAACAATCAGCGAAAGTTTTAGCTCTTCACGTATAATATTGAAAATACATAAGCTACGAGGAAGAGCGGGACTTATGTTATTTTTTTATTTATTTTTTTTGTTAGTGTGTGATGAACACGACAAGGCGAGGGCAAACTGTCAAAACGGAGGAAGATGCATTTTAGCTCACCCGTACAGGTGCGACTGCCCGGCAGGATGGACTGGGAATAGATGTCAACACAAGGCTTAACGAATATGCTCATTACTTAGCGCATATGATTACTGAAACATTACAAATAAGTTATTTAATTAAACACAAAGAAACGCAACAAGTTAATAAAATTGGTACACGCCAGTGATAGTGAAGTGTCGAGTCTTTCCTTCTTTTTTACCTCTCATGCTCTTTATCTTAATTGGATCGAACTTGATAAATCTGGCGAAAGAAAACAAGGGTTGCCCCACAGTACAAAATGTTTGCAGAACGTAAAAAAAATGCATCAAGAAAGGAAAAACAAAAAGGATGACGCAGAGCCCAGTATACACCTGAATGCCGCTTTAGCGCCACTTAATATGGGTTTGCTGGAAATATCTTGTTCATATTTCAGGCAAACCAAAATTCATTCTTTTATTAATTTTAGCGGATTTCAAAGGCTCTGCAAAAAACCCTTTCTTCTTTCCAACGTTTCTTATATGTTTTAGCTACAGAAACAGTTTGTAGTTCAAACTTGTTAGCACAAGACTTTGTCAATAACCATGTCTGTGAATAAAAAGATGTGTTCGCAAATGTACTTGTTCCCCTACAGGTACAGTAAACACGTGCATATAAAAACCTGAATGATTTCGGGGTTCAAGCGGATCACGCTCTGCCGGGTGCTTAGTGAGAAATCAGCCTGAAAATGACCGAAAATGTTCTTAAAATTTGTTTCAGAAATACTATACATTATACATTACTGGAGATTTAATTAACATACAATATACCTTATTATAGGACATTAACGCTTCATAAAATTATGAGAGTTAATTTCCGCGCTCTTAATAAAGGGATTGTTAATTCGGACTGTTTTAGCATTTTTTTATCCGACTTTTCGGACTTTTTTAGCGTTGTTTTTATCAGGGTGGAGATCTACCGGTATCGTTGGCGCTGAAAAGAACGCTCGAAGTAGCGAAATTCGTTTGGGTTTGGATTTTGTTAACTTGTTAAGAGTGTGTTACAATAAATTTGTTCCAGTTCTCTCTACAAGTTCCATTTTTTTGTGTGGTCGCGTTTATTTCCTTCATTTTCAAATTTTAGCACGTCTTTCTCGCTAATTTCCCTGCACATACAGCACATCAGTTGTTACTGAGGGGAGGCATCTCCTACCACTGATTGGTTTCTGGATTGTATCTCTGAACAGAGTTCAAGGGTTCATCATCTTTATTCACCCCACCAATGGTATACAGATATCCCTGGAAAGTAACGACAGTTGTAAGCTTGATGGCCAGTGTTGGAGGCTTCATTGAAGACCATTTGTTAACAGAAAGATCATAGCGCAGAGAGAGCTGTGTGACCAAATCAGTTTCCTCCAACGTAATACAGTTAACCGTGACAGACACTCATGGCGTGACAAAAATGGTCCCGTTCTGACAGCATCACTGCCAACGAGTACCACTTGTTCTCGGCAGGAATGTAACACGATTCTGTGAGCGTTCAAACGAACTTGATCGTCGCCGGAGTCAACTTCTAGAATCACATCACAGAACTGTTCATTCCTTCGCTGAATATCGAGGTGTTTCATCATTTCCACGCAAAAATTATGCTCTTCCGTCTTTGTAAATACCTCAAGAAGCGACTCCATGAGAAAACTAACCAACCAGGGTTGAACACCTGAACTTAAGATTCTTGAGAAACTTCTATTGAACCACGTGCAACGAAATTCAACGAGTGAGTGAAATCGCGCCAAATATTTATGTTTGTCTAGTTCTCAGGCGTAAACCACGAAACAAAAAAAAATGCAAATAAAATCCTATCGCTACTAAGGTGCTCCCCTTATGGTTTATTTATTCATTTATTTACAATTCCTATAATGAGTAAAAATTTAAAACTTGTTACTTCTTCTAATCAAAGCGTATTCAGTAGGACGGAGGCAAAAAAACTCACCTTCCCCTAGCTTAGTAGGACCCACCCCTATAGCCCTATAAAAAATATAGAGAGCGATAGTTCAAAGCCAGTTTGAGAAACAAGTTTATCATACATATATGGTTCTATTCCTGTTGCGGGTCGTTACGAAGCGTGAGGCAGCGATAACTCCGGTTAGCCTAAATGACACATTGGCTGGGTTTGCGGCTTGTGTTTTTTCCACTGTTGGCACCGGCTACGGGTTTTTACCGCCCTCCCCTTTCAAAATTTTAGTTTTTTTACTCCTTGTTTATTAAATAAAACACTGAAATAGGGTTTGTTGAAAGAAAATATCGTATCATTCTGCACTAAAAAGAGTGTTGGAAAATAGTATTTATATTAATGGTAAAAGTATCGTAATCTGATAATCCCAGCTAGGGCCTGTTTGCAGTAGAATCCTGATCTCTCGAACCAACGGTTTCTCGAAACTCCCTAATTCTCGAACCAATATTTGTTCCCCTTGCAGTGGCGGACTGGCGGATCCACAGGAAGGGCCAGGGGCCCCAGGCCCCCACCTTATTTTTTTGGAAATAGCGCATTTTCTTTGAAGTGCCGGAATTATTTTCGCAGAATTTAACATTCATAGTCAAGCCTTTAAAAACGAGGCCCTCCTTAGCTGAAGGTCTGGATCCGCCACTGCCTTGCATAGTACTTCTCTGTAATTTTACCCCCGATTTTTCGAAGAAAGTTTCGTTTCCCTTGGAAAGTACTTCTCTGTAATTTTATCCCCGATTTTCGAAGAAAGTTTCGTTTCCCTTGGATAATACTTCTCTGCAATTTTACCCCCGATTTCTCGAAGCAAGTTTCGCATCGCTTGGATAGTGCTTACCTGTAATTTTACCTCCGATTTCTCGAAACAAGTTTCAATTCCCTTGGGTAGTTCTTATCTCAAATTTCCCCCCGGATTTCACAAGAAAGTTTCGTTTTCCCTGGAGGTTCTAGAACTGATCGGGACTCTACTTATATGAAGAAAAGCTGTCCGTGATAACAGGATTACTCTCTCCCCTGAGCCATCTTTTATATGAAAAAAGTTGCCCCTGCCAACCAAGCCAAAAACTGGCCCTCCTGATGTCACTCGTGCACTGTATATCCTGACATGACCTTTGAAGGGGAGTCAAACATTTACTTGAAAAACGTTGACTCGCCCACAGCCAGTCACCCTGTCTTCGAAGCGAGTGAATCTCCCACCAAGGTCAACATGCCCCGAGTCAACTCTGCGATTTCTCATATAAACGGATTGCAGAAATTTGTAAAGAAATGTAACAAAAAGCTCTCTTGCCCGGGCTGGCTCGGTATGGAGGGTACCCCTTCTACCATGGACAACTTGCCTTCATATAAACATGCGCTAAGGTGTCCAGCGGCCTGTACATTTATTCTCTTTTTCGCGCACTGAAATACTACTACGATCTGGAATTGCTATGGATTTGCATATTTCAATAATGTCTTCTTACGGCCGCCTTATTTAAAACCCCGTTTCTGACTCCCATACAAACTCTGTATTTTTACATTCTCGTAAGCGGAAATTCCCGTAAGCGCCCGCGGACACTTTCAGAGATTACGACTTAGACGTTTTGTTTTTAAGCTCCCGTAAACGGACACCCGAAAGAAAATCCTATTAACAACCTCTGTATCCTGTTTTTATCAATCAACTTCACATTGCCGTTTGTTACAATGATTTTACAGTAATTACAGTACCATATTTCAGTGTTTGTTTTGTTGTCATCTACGTCCAGTTACAATACGGTATTTATTGTTAGCTGGGCAAGCTCCCGTAAGCAGCCATCTATCCCCTACACCTCTAGTGGCCGCTTACGAGAACGATTCTCGTAAGCGGCCAGCTCTAGTTACGGACACTTTTTTCGCGTCCCGAGGGTGTCCGCTTACGAGAGCTTCGGCTGTATCAGGCGAATGCCCAACATTGCCTTGTTCCTGTACGACATTTTCCCCGGGCCTTCACGGTATCGTATGACGTGACTACTCGTTTGGGTGACGTATCTGGTGCGAACGGCCTGGGAACTTCTTCCACTGACTTCCACTTCTTCGCTCGAGTCACGTGACCGATTCGAAACGAATTGACCGAGCGGCGTAATTTTTGAGGCTTACGAACGAGGCAATGCTGAATCATAAATTGGTAATTGACTTGGCAAAATAGGTTACCATAGACACAGTTTGACTTTATTCAGTGTGAGCACTTTTTCAGCTTGAAGTGCTTATGACGCAAAAACGACCCTGGTGACCCCCATTTATTACAAAACGATCACAATTCAACTAGGCTCAGAACCCCTTCTATATCAAAATTTCTTCAACTCGATCTGCCAAGAGCCGATAACAATTTGATGATAAAAAATGGTCTTAAAAGTTTTTAAAACACATTTATTTAGAACTTCAAACATTCATGCCTCCCAGTTTATCTACAGTTTACAACAGTTCCTCATCAATTGAGATAATTAACTGTATGCAACATAAGAATATATGTTCATTTCTTTTAGGGTAGAGAAGGCGTCCTCGCCGCCTTTGATCTAGATTGGTTCCTTCAAAACAATGACACCAGCCAGTCGCCACCTTCAGATCGGCGACTTTTTTTGATCTAAATATGATAACCCAGCGAAAAGACCGATTCTTAGGGTACGTTTTGATAATACACGAACTTTCAAGCCAGTAAATGGCATCAATATAGTATCTAAGGCAAATAGTTTTTTTTCCACAAAAAGATAGAAAATAGCTATTCAGTTACCTTGGTTAGATCTGAAAAGCACAACGGCTTTCTAGGCCTAACCTCCTTAAAGTAAACTTAAATCTACTTGGACCGTCCTTGTAGCTTTAGTCAAGATTTGTTTCTTCCTTGTTGGTCTCTGAAAACCACACTGAAGAAGAATAGTGGAAGAGAAAACTTTTACTATTTACTATTTGTATTCATGAAAACGTCCTACGTGTTTGGTGTACACAGAACATTTTCTTTACAATTAGAGTGATTTTGCTTAACCCGTGAAACAATATCTGACAGTAAGTGCGTGACAGTCAAATTAAACAAAAGAAAACAAAGGAATTAGTGTCTCATAGTATCTAATACTGTAGTAACTATTTCACGAGTCTTAGTAAAATTACTCTAGTACTTTTAACATGTGAAAACATCAAAGTAATACCTAAGTGCATTTTTAATTAGTTTTTCACAACAATACGAAAGCCAAAATATATACATGTTCTTTCTTCTTTCTTTTAACTGCGATAAAGAAAAAATGTGAGCAGTTTTATTAGTATTCTAACCGCACGTCATCATTGGGTCGCACAAGATTATAAATAAAGTTAGACTGCGTAAATTGCTAATTAAAAACAACTAAAAGTGATTTTTACAGTTTCGTCAAACTTGGTGATTGCAGGGATTTACAATGGAACGAGAAACAAGAAAATTCATTGAATAAGTCCTGTTACATAAGAGATCGCGGGATTGTGCAACTGTTAACTTAAGAGAGATGTGGTCAACCCGTTAACGAACAACTTTAAATTCTTTTCCTCGAGCTCTTTTGAAAATATATGGACGACGCGGTGCTGGTTGTTTTGTAGTATCATAGCAGAAACAAGTTAAGCTACAGGGAAAATACACAGGCTATAAAAAGGTCTGTTAACTACTCGACGAGAAGTTTTCATCGTACTTGATTACACAGCTTCTGCAAAAGAAAACAATCTATTATACTATATGATATGTCTTACTCTCCTGACATTTGAGAGTAAGAAAATTGTATGACAGTTGTTCGAAGGAAATAAGCTCTTTTCATAATGAAAATTCCAACAGGCAGAAATTCAACACTTCACGTAACAAACGTACAGCCACAGACTAAAATTAAATTTAACACTGTTTTCAGTTTATAAAAAAAGTGCTACTCACGATACCTTTACTGATGTTCTGCAAATTCTATTGTGACGTCATCACCGATGAGTACAAATGGAGCCCAGTACTTTACGGCACCAAACTTCTCTGACTCTCTCAGGATTTTCATAGCCCGGTTTAGAGCTACACTGGCGCTACATCCGTGACCCAGATGTTCATAGAAACACTTCATAAACTCCATAGTGGCCTCGTCATCAATTGCCCAGAGTGCAACCAAAACGGATCGAGCACCAGCACCAAGGAAAGCTCTCGCAATACCGACCACACCCTCAGGTGTGACCTTCCCTTGAGCACTGTGACAGCAACTAAGCACAACAAGCCTTGCATGGAGCTTCACCGCTTGCACATCTGCTATTTTCAACACAAAATCTTGCTCTTCAGGGATCTTGGATGAACGTGTGGGATTTGGAGCCAAAGCAATTTCACCAGCTTCCATATCGCCATGGGCTGCAATGTGAACCAAGGCAACGGAACCGAATCGCCTCAGCACTTCGTCTTTCGTGGCGTCTTTTCCAGTGAGAGGTGGGATACCAAGCATTTCTCCTATCATCTTTACTTCTTTTCTAGCGTAAGGCAACCGCTGTAAAATGGAGTCCCCTCGCTCGTTTGTAACTTCCTGAACACATGGATCTCCCACGAGCAAGACTCCACTCCTTCTGTGATAGTCCTTAGCAGACTTTGCGATCAACTGTAAAGTTGTCAATGATGGAAGAATGCGTATCCTAACAGATTCACTTAGATACTCAAATTTGTCATCTAAAAATGCAGCATAAGGAGCCAAGCACAATGGACCATCTGGGACAATGATTAATTCATCGCCATGAAGTAAGTCTGCAATAGGGCCAATAATACAATCATGAAAGAGGCGCAAAGAATTGTTTATGCCGGGTAATGTCTCCGCAGGTTCCTGGTCAAATTCTTTACTAGGTGGTAATTTCTTTCTCAGCTTCTCCAGTGTGCGATTTTCACAGGTAGCTCTAGCATCAATTCCATTTTCTTTGAAAACATCTTTCCTTACACACTGCAAGAAAGTAACAGCATCTTTACTTGCTACTTCCTTTTGTCTAAAGTGAAAGTTCCCTTCTTTGCAAAGTACCCATAAATGGATTTTGGTACTTTCAAGTGCTACGAAAACTGTCTGGGTAGAAATATTACTTAACAAGGCTGTCATCGTTAAGTCATGCTCAATTGGCGTAGACGCTACCGTGTCATATTGTGTTTCCATAAGATCCATTAAGGCCTGCGCCTGTCCTTGCTCAGCAACACACAAAGCCTCATCATACTTTTCAAGCTTTACTAGGGTTCTCAAAAGAGCAGTGTAGGCATGCTGACGATCATTACGAAAGGATATCTTCCACACATCTTCGGACTGAAGAAGAGCGCTCGTATCATTGTATAGTTTTACACTGGATCGATAATAACTAAGAGCTTCTTCCAAAGAACCGGAACTTTCAAAATCATATCCTAGGGAATAATACGAGGTTCCTTCTCCAGCCTTGTCCCCCAGTTCTTTGGCAATGCTAAGATCTTGGTTGTGGTACTTTATGGCTTGTTTAAAATCACCCAGACTCCGGTAAGCATTGCCAAGATTGCCATAAGCACTTCCTTCTCCAGCCTTGTCCCCCAGTTCTTTGGCAATGCTAAGATGTTGGTTGTGGTACTTTATGGCTTGTTTAAAATCACCCAGACTCTGGTAAGCATTGCCAAGATTGCCATAAGCACTTCCTTCTCCAGCCTTGTCCCCCAGTTCTTTGGCAATGCTAAGATGTTGGTTGTGGTACTTTATGGCTTGTTTAAAATCACCCAGACTCTGGTAAGCATTACCAAGATTGCCATAAGCAGCTCCTTCTCCAGCCTTGTCCCCCAGTTCTTTGGCAATGCTAAGATGTTGGTTGTGGTACTTCATGGCTTGTTTAAAATCACCCAGACTCTGGTAAGCATTGCCAAGATTGCCATAAGCACCTCCTTCTCCAGCCTTGTCCCCCAGTTCTTTGGCAATGCTAAGATGTTGGTTATGGTACTTTATGGCTTGTTTAAAATCACCCAGACTATCAAAAGCATTGCCAAGATTGCCATAAGCAGCTCCTTCTCCAGCCTTGTCCCCCAGTTCTTTGGCAATGCTAAGATCTTGGTTGTGGTACTTTATGGCTTGTTTAAAATCACCCAGACTATCAAAAGCATTGCCAAGATTGCCATAAGCAGCTCCTTCTCCAGCCTTGTCCCCCTGTTCTTTGGCAATGCTAAGATCTTGGTTGTGGTACTTCATGGCTTGTTTAAAATCACCCAGACTCCGGTAAGCATTGCCAAGATTGCCATAAGCAGCTCCTTCTCCAGCCTTGCCCCCCAGTTCTTTGGCAATGCTAAGATGTTGGTTGTGGTACTTTATGGCTTGTTTAAAATCACCCAGACTCTGGTAAGCATTGCCAAGATTGCCATAAGCAGCTCCTTCTCCAGCCTTGTCCCCCAGTTCTTTGGCAATGCTAAGATCTTGGTTGTGGTACTTTATGGCTTGTTTAAAATCACCCAGACTCCGGTAAGCATTGCCAAGATTGCCATAAGCACCTCCTTCTCCAGCCTTGTCCCCCAGTTCTTTGGCAATGCTAAGATCTTGGTTGTGGTACTTTATGGCTTGTTTAAAATCACCCAGACTCCGGTAAGCATTGCCAAGATTGCCCTAAGCACGTCCTTCTCCAGCCTTGTCCCCCAGTTCTTTGGCAATGCTAAGATGTTGGTTGTGGTACTTTATGGCTTGTTTAAAATCACCCAGACTATCAAAAGCATTGCCAAGATTGCCATAAGCAGCTCCTTCTCCAGCCTTGTCCCCCAGTTCTTTGGCAATGCTAAGATGTTGGTTGTGGTACTTTATGGCTTGTTTAAAATCACCCAGACTCTGGTAAGCATTGCCAAGATTGCCATAAGCACCTCCTTCTCCAGCCTTGTCCCCCAGTTCTTTGGCAATGCTAAGATGTTGGTTGTGGTACTTTATGGCTTGTTTAGAATCACCCAGATTCCGATAAGCAATGCCAAGATTGCTATAAGCACATTCTTCTTCAGCTCTATCTCCCAGTTCTTTGGCAATGGTGAGATGTTGCTGGTAAGCATCAATCTTTCTTTTTATCATTTTGTATACGTATATTGATGTGACTTATGTCCTTACGTGGCGTCAATTATTCACCTAGTAAACATGAATGTATAAAAGATATTATTATAGTTACTTATTTTTCGCGGGAGTTAATATTGTCAGGAAATGTAGGCTGCGATTAGTTGTTAATTTATTACAGCTCGCATCAAACATCGATTAAGTCACGAAATGTTGTAAATGATGAAACTAAACCGCTTGACAGATTTCACAACAATGTAGACAAAGTCCGTAGTCTAATTACTGTAAGGGCAGGTTGGAAAAGCCGGAATGACGGAATTCGGAATATGGAATAAGGATATATTAAGTTATCTATTTATTATAAAATAAACATTATTTCATTAATAATAATAATAAATAATAATAATAATGGCAAATGTGATGTAAGAAAAAAATTAGAAAAAAATTGCTTCGCAAATCATTTCTATGTACAAATGCCTAAAGCCAAATTAATACGTCTCTTAAACAACATTGCCTCTTTACAGTTTAGAAGTAAATATTGGGGGGGGGGGGGGGGGGGGGGCGACGTGCTTGGCATTTATACCAAGGTAGGACTGGGGACAAGATTGCTATTGTCACATCAAACGTGCTAGCTTTATTTGCACCACTTGCTTCAATTCACAATGGTTGACTCACGAAGTTACGCCGAAGTCGTTTTTGGAAGTGGTAAGTGCTGCATTGTGTCTCAATTTTTGCTATAAAAAGTTAAAATAAAAAATTGTATATCACCATGCTGGCGGCAACATTGTCTGACACGTTTTATATTTGAGGTCCACCTTTTCATTTTTTACTTTTGGTACTATTCAGATTTGTCGGAGACAAGTAGTTCAGAAAAGGAAGTGGAACAGAGGTATTTATTACTAGCGATTGTTGATAGGGGTTAAAAAACCTAACTGGGATATTTTTATGCAGACGCATAAAGTAACAAGTGACGGATTGAGCAGTTTGGTGTTTTTTTTTTGTAATCGATCGTCTCAATACTTATTGTGTTCATCTCATTGGCTTCGAAATTAGCTCATTGGAAAACAATCCGTCTCGCTGAAACTCAGACAAAATTTTTGGAGCATTGTATGAACAAAGTTCATAGATTTCTGCATGTGAATTTTACAATTTTGGCAGGAAAAGTGATAACAATATCACTCTTGACACCTTGACATTTGAAGGGGTAACAAAAAAATTCACCGCCTTTGAACCACCCAGTTATTGCAGTCCTTTTCTATTTTCTTATGCAAAAAGCCGTTTCGTTTGACAACCCCCTTGTTACTTCAATCGACTACATTTCTTTACTTTCTTTACAAAATTACTGTCAGTCAAAGACACACGTAATCTGGCAAACAAAATGCTGTACTACGCATTTAAGCGCGAACTTCGACAAACTTGTTGAATAGTGATGGGCGTGTTTACTTGATTTTAAGTCCTTCAAAGTTTAGTTTGCTATGACACCGCTGTCATGCTTAAATGAGACCATTTCTTAACTTCAAATTTGTTCTTCCCATGATGTTTTATTGTTGTATTGTATTGGTAAACATGGATTTACGTTTCTTTTGCATTTTGTGGTCTACAGGTAATTTTTGGGACTAATAGAATGCCTAATGTTTTGACAGGAGTTACAGTATTCAGAACTGAGGATATTCTGAATTACTGTTGAGTTAAACGATGGATTATAACAAGTTCAGGTAGTTGTTGATCTCTTAGTTTTGCACATAGTTATGTGACAGTCAATTCTAGCAATTCCCATCCTTCTCTCTACACACATTCATTACCTGAGGCATTTAAGATCTGCTTTTTGACCAGACATTTAACTTTATAAAAAAATCTGTTTGACATTTTTTAATGCCTGTATTTTCAGTTGTTGAATGACCTTCAGTAACATTTTGAAGTAGCAAATATGAAACTTCGTGAGGCCTTAAACTTAAGCCAGCCAGAAAACCCTAATCCCAATACAAAGCTAACTGCAAGCAACATGATGTACCATTTGGCTAACCGGTGTACTATGTACATGTAGGCTAACCAGAATCTTATGTAGGCTAACTGGAATGGCTTGCATGGCTTGCATGGCTTGCATGTTTCATGACACATAAGTGCCATACAAGCCAGAAATACCTAACCCCAATAATAAGCATAACCTCAAGCTACCTCAGCTAACTATACTCAGGCTAACTGTAGTACTGCTTAGGCTAACCAGGGAGCTTTTTAGGCTAACCAATGTGCTATTTGTATATAGTGGAATGGCTCTCATGACTTGTTGGCTCACACTTTGTCAAGACCCAAGTTTTTTTTTTTTAAAGTCATGTGGGAATTAGCCAAGTAGTAGCTGTAAATTTGATTTAAATAAACTCCAGCTTAGTTTTGGTTGGCAACTTGCTCTACAAGAAAACCAAACATAGATTTTTTCTGTGATGTAATGTTTTGAAATGAACAGATTACAAAAATTCAGCTTTAGGGTCCAAAACATTTTTAAACATTATTAAAATAATCTGACATTTTTCTGCAATAATTAATGAAAGGAGGGGTGCAAAGAAAATTGATTTCTTCCTTGCCTGACCCAGGTAGACTGGGCAAGGTGAAACCATTATAACCTTACCCAAAGTCCCATGTTTCTTTTGAAACAACTACAACAAAAAATAAAAATCAATAAATGTCATTTGGCTATCTAGCAAGTGGAAAAAAATTATTGGATCCACTAGCCCAACATAAAAGCAGCCAGTTTTTTTTTTTTTTTCACACACTGAAAAAGGCCATTTAATTTTAATATACAGTCTGCATCCTGGAAAATTGCAAGTTCATCAAAATAAATAGTTTTGTTTGTTTTGTTCTATTTACAGGTGACTTGAAGACTTTGCAAGGGCATTCCTGTTAGTCAAAATGAACTCAAAAATACACCTTGTGTCAATGTAATAAAATTGCCACATGATTGACTCCCACATATTGCCAGTTTAAACCCGAATATACTTTAGTGACATTTATAGCTATTTATATGATATAAATTCCCAGAACCCAATATGGCTCCATTCTGGGTTTCGTGACAAAAAAATTTGTTTCAATAAAAACATGTAAAAATAATGAAATAACAGAGAATTAACATTAATTATTATCGCAGACCATAAATTTTAATCCAGGTTAAGTTAATGTGTCAAGTTTTTTTGCAGCACAGGCTTGGTTCCACAAGGTGTGATTCCAAAAAATATCCATACCTCCCCTGAGGATGGTTCTTTGGTTTGGACCCTTCCACCCCCTGGGATTTCCAGTGTAGCTTCATACTTTCTTTTTAAAATTTGTGTTATTGAGACCCCATCCCCTCAGAATTTCCAGTGACCATCCTTGGGGTGGGTATGCATATTTTCTGGAACCGCGCAATGTAGGCATTTGCTTATGAAAGTATAGCTGCAGATTGATCTGATTGATACACACTAAACTATTTTCACATTTACCTGTTTTCTATGGGATATATAATTATATATTGTTTTTACCGGTTTCACTTGTAATAATAATAATAATAATAATAATAATAATAATAATAATAATAATAATGGCAAATGTGATGTAAGAAAAAAATTAGAAAAAAATTGCTTCACAAATCATTTGTATGTACAAATGCCTAAAGCCAAATTAATACGTCTCTTAAACAACATTGCCTCTTTACAGTTTAGAAGTAAATATTGGGGGGGGGGGGGGGGGGGGGCGACGTGCTTGGCATTTATACCAAGGTAGGACTGGGGACAAGATTGCTATTGTCACATCAAACGTGCTAGCTTTATTTGCACCACTTGCTTCAATTCACAATGGTTGACTCACGAAGTTACGCCGAAGTCGTTTTTGGAAGTGGTAAGTGCTGCATTGTGTCTCAATTTTTGCTATAAAAAGTTAAAATAAAAAATTGTATATCACCATGCTGGCAGCAACATTGTCTGACATGTTTTATATTTGAGGTCCACCTTTTCATTTTTTACTTTTGGTACTATTCAGATTTGTCGGAGACAAGTAGTTCAGAAAAGGAAGTGGAACAGAGGTATTTATTACTAGCGATTGTTGATAGGGGTTAAAAAACCTAACTGGGATATTTTTGTGCAGACGCATAAAGTAACAAGTGACGGATTGAGCAATTTAGTGTTTTTTTTTGTAATCGATCGTCTCAATACTTATTGTGTTCATCTCATTGGCTTCGAAATTAGCTCATTGGAAAACAATCCGTCTCGCTGAAACTCAGACAAAATTTTTGGAGCATTGTATGAACAAAGTTCATAGATTTCTGCATGTGAATTTTACAATTTTGGCAGGAAAAGTGATAACAATATCACTCTTGACATTTGAAGGGGTTACAAAAAAAATTCACCGCCTTTGAACCACCCAGTTATTGCAGTCCTTTTCTATTTTCTTATGCAAAAAGCTGTTTCGTTTGACAACCCACTTGTTACTTCAATCGACTACATTTCTTTACTTTCTTTACAAAATTACTGTCAGTCAAAGACACACGTAATCTGGCAAACAAAATGCTGTACTACGCATTTAAGCGCGAACTTCGACAAAGTTGTTGAATAGTGACGGGCGTGTTTACTTGATTTAAAGTCCTTCAAAGTTTAGTTTGCTATGACACCGCTGTCATGTAATACAAATTTCATGTCTTGGTTTCCGTCGTATCAACGGGGTTCTACTACCTAACTTTCAAATAATGCATGGAAGAGCTGTAAATTGACACCGTTAATTTACTTCAGTCGAGTGGAATCGATCACTTCAAGTATAATATCTATTGTTCGCGCATCACACCATTTTTACTGTGTCTGAGAAAGACCGAGATAGGGTCGGAGCCCTGACCCTGACCCTTGTTTAGCTAAATTTTGCCATTGCGAAATAGGAATTGTAGCAAACGCACCAGCAATATAACTTTATCTTTACGTAAATTTATTCTAGATTACATAACCGGTGGTTTCTTGGACATTAATACAAGAACACAAAGAACAGAAATAATGGCATACAACAAAGGAAATAAGAGGAGACAAACGAAGAAAACAACGTGTACCTGACGAATTGGATACCCGGCATAACAGAGGACAACACGAATGTTTTTCTGAAAACTACTTGCTCATACTTCGTCTACTGCAGCAACTAGCCGCTTCTGAAAATCCAAAATCTGTTTGAAATAGCCGCCATATAGGCCGTGTCGCTCACAACAGTAACAAAATACCCGGAAATAGACTGGACACTAGTCAAATCATAATGGAAAGTGCCACGCTATTTTTGCTCGCGCTTCAATTTCTTTCCACTTCGAGCAAAAATAGCATGTCCCTCTCTGCTGGTTCACTTTAACTGGTATATATCATGCTTGGTCTACCTGTGCCTAAATAAGCTTCACGTTATTGTGTTGACTGGCAGAATTCTTACTTTGCTTCCGACGTGATCTTGTGCCTTTTAACTTGATTCCAAACATATGTATGAGAATATCTATGAAAGCATAACTTTGTATACAATCAGGACGTCACACAGCGTACCTTAACAGATAACATTTTCCCACATGAGTATTTAAGGCAAATTTTAAACATACGTAATTAACAAATTACAATTATTTTGTTATTGGTTTTCAAACAAGCTTCACAGGCTGGCTGCACTTTTGTTGTGCCAGCCTTGTTTTAGATGTTTTCTTACTTGTTGTGCCTAATATTTTGTCCAATACGTGGCACGATAAATAGCTGCTATAATTAGACCAAAATACAAATCACCATCCCAGCTTATCCCTGCTGCTTATTTTATTAATTTTTGAAGAGAATAACCAGTTACTGCTGAATGTAAGATAAATAAAGATAATTATTAAACATTTGTTGTTCTTCAAAGTGAAAGCTTCAATTCTATGAGTTACTGGTCACCTAGAAGATGATATCCCAAGGCAATTAAGCTATTAAAAATGATTTTAGTATATTGTAAGAATAATTCTTATAATGTTTCTGTGTTTCTTCTTGTAGGTTAGCAGGTCATCAAAGTGTTAGATGTACTCTAGAGAGTGCCTTTGCTCACTCTGTTATGAAACACTTTAAATTTTCTTAGGGTTGAACTAAGATGTACTAGCTAGATTGTATAAATTTGGTTCAACCCTTGGAACAATTATTTTAGGATTATTCCTTTGTCTTATATTCATTATCATGTGTTAACATACACTGGCAGAACAAAATTAGGAAAATACCAAACTTTAATCCAAGGGTAAAATTGAACAACATACATGTACAGTTAATACTTGTTGAAAAAAAAAAGCTTACTATTTTTGTTTGAAAATGACTCTCCGTCTTGGACTCAGCTGCTGGGTCACAGAAATACTGATCCTGTAAATGGCAAATGAAATTTAGAGATGAAAATCATAGTTACATGTAATTTAGGTTGGTTACTATTGTCCATATACTACATGCATGGTTCATCGGCTGTAATATGAGAACTTTGAGTGGGTAATGGAAAGCAGGGGATATACATGTAATCCGGCCCATGTTGAAAATTTTTCATCAAAATAAAGTTAAAATGCACAAATTATACAATCTCCTCATGACAAGCAGTGAATGACTTGGTAATCACAAGGTAAAGCTGTCCTCATGGGAAAAACATGTTAAAGGGTCAACTTAACATCTTGAATTTCAGGAATTTCCTTTAACTAAACTTAGGCATCCTGTTACAATGAGAATATTTTTTATATGCAAATATTTTGATTCCATTCACTGCTTAATAATATTTCAATGCTTTGAATCTATGCAAAACTGGAAGGGTTTAAGATGAAATTATTAATAATTGCATTTGGTGATGTGTCGCTGTAGCCCTACTTCAGGTACTACGTGTACATGATCTAATAAACACCTGGGGCATCTAATTGACATCTATAATTTAAAGTTTGGTGTCCTTCAGGGGTGTGATAAACAGATATGAGGCATTCATTAGAGAGACGCTTTTTTTTCACTTTAACTGTAACAGCGTCAACAAAACAAATAAGATTACACATAGTTTACTTGTGGAGTAAGAAAGAAAACAGAGTTTGTGAGTAGGAGACCAATCCAATCTGAGCAGATGTCATTCATAGTTTAAAATCAATGTCTATATCCTCATCAGGGCCAACCATACTGGCATGCTTGCCCTTTTCGATGGTTGAGGTGATTCTTGTGTGGGCGGTTGGTGGTGGGGTGTCTATGCTAGAGAGGAGCATCTAAATAACTTTGTATCTCAAGGGAGCATTCATGAGATATATACGAAGTGTTTATTTAGGAGTGGTATTTTTTAGATTATTTATATCCCGGTGTGATCAATCGCTGAAACCGATAATCAATAACAATCGATGGCAATAGATATCACTGAATCGATAACAATTAATCGATTGATATCGGAAAACCAATGGCCAAAAAATTGGTGTTTTTTAATTGCCATAGATTTTTATTGATTATCATTGATTATCATCGATTGTCATCAATTCTCATCGATTGCCATTGACACTGGCCTGTGAGGAGGCTACCGAAATAAGCAGGTACACTGAATAAACACCAAATATAAGCCTGATATCCGGGGTAAATAACAAACAAGGATACTGGAATAATCTTGGGAAAAATTATGCAAATAACTTACACTAAAATTTTGTTTCTCACAGGCCAGTTGACCGCGATCATCAATCACCTTCAGCGCATTGCCGCCATCGCCTCTCTTCTTCTGAATCCTAGCAAAAGACCCGGGCAATAGAACACGACCATGTACAGAACTAGCATGGGTCATATTGCAGGAATTATTGATAGATACTTGATCAAAAACAATCTGCTTGACATCGAAAGATAGACAATGATAATCGATAGCAATCGATGACATTTGGGGACTCAAGCTTGTGATTATTGATTGGCCATCGATTGGCCGATAGCAATCGATAACAATAAACTAATTACCATTGATTGGTATCGATTGATATTGATTGGATTTCCGATTTTAGATTGTCATCGATTGATTATGCCGCATTTATAGACACGAATACTTTTGCATAGCTTGTTGTTTATCTTTGGCACTCGCTTCACAGAAAATGATAAAAGAGTTTCGTCATACTTTGCAATCACTTTATATATTTTTTAACCATCTGACACCTAACGAGTGATCAAATTTCATTTCTCCTCAAAACAACAAGCCACATAATTTGAAACAAATCACACTATTATGGTACTATGAGAAATGTGTAGAGACTGTAAGGAGAATCTGTATGTTGACACAGCAGGGCTGTACTAAATGAATTTATGCTGCCGTTTTTCCACTAAAAGAATGAGTGCGGTTTGTTTTAATGCTGAAGTTTTTCTCAATTTACCGCGGAAGTCGCCAAAAGCAAGAGTACGTAGGTTTAACAGTAGGCAATTTACTAAACCAATTCCTTTTTCAGCAGACAAATCAAAATTTAATGGGACAAAAGTTGAGAGTTCAAAGACTTGAAATTTCTCGATCTGACTTCAGGGACAGACAAGGTCTATGAAGTTTTCGCATCATATCAGTCAGAAACTGATTTTCGTCGACATCCGCGTTCTAAAATTCTTAAAATTTGCTAAGATAAATAGCAACAAATGTAACTTGTACGTAAGCTCACTTACCGTATAATCGTTCTGTATCCGACGACACACCAGAACCTGTGTATTTCCTTCCGTTTGTTTGGCAATCTTTTCAAGGGATATTGCAAACGAACCCCAAAATTGAAAGTGCAAGTGAAGCGGAAATGATGCAAACTTTTCGCACGGTACGGGAGCTTGTTAAAATTGGAGACGAACCACAGGGCAGCTGACCGGATGGCGGCGGATGGCGGATGGCGGATGGCGGATGACGGATGGAAAAATGCGGATGGTAAAATGCGGATGAAAAGATACGGAAACAAAGAAAATTAAAAAAAGTAATAATAAAATGATGTTGAAAGGGAAATTCATTTGCGTTGCTCTCTCAAAAAGAAGACAGTCTATTTAGTCCGGGAGAAGTCCAGCTTTTTTTCTTCATTTACATCGGATCCGAATAAAATGGGGAAGACTTTCATTGAAGAAGAGATACTCGACTTTCCTTTATCATCAGCCGGTCCGTTCTAAAGGCTAGTGCGAGTGAATGAACATAAACGAACGAAACTGAGATCTATGGAGTCGTCCGATAGCGACAATTCTGGCTTGGAACGTTTGTTTTGAAAAGAAAATGAATGAAATGAAACCGGATTGCCAAACAAATTAGCACTAAAAATAGAATCACAAGTTTTGAGCAGTAAACCCTTTCAAAGGCGGCAAGAATTTTTACAGATAAAATGAAAAAACCGAAACAATATTTTAGCAGGAATATCTTTTGATTGGCATTTAAGTGAAAAAAAGACTCAGAAATTTGTTCTAATCGAAATTTTATGGAAGTTTTTCAAATAATGTTGTTGCGATGTCTAGTTTTTGTCTCGTGTCGTCATGACGTTGTCATGACGACACGAGAATATGCGAGGGGGAGAAGGTGCATTCCAAGGTGCATTCCATGCGCGTTTGCTTTGTGAGGCCGCGGAATTTTCCCGCCATGTCAATATTTTTCCCGCCATGTCAACATTTGCTTTGTGAGGCCGCCAGAATTTCATATCAAAGAACAGATAATGTTTCTTAACAAAGAGGTCGCAGCCCGCTGGTTTATCAAACTACAGGTTAGGAGTATTTATTGTAAAGGGCTTATTATGTGAAATACAGGCACGCTTTACTGTTCTTAAAATTGATTTCTTTTCTTTTACGTTTATTGCTGTAGTTAGTTCACAGTCTTGTGCGGTTCTTCTGATCGGTCTATCAAGCGCAACAAATTCGAGCTAATTCGGTGCACTCGCACGATGATATAAAGCGTTGACGTTATCTGTAAATAAACGACACGCAATGCACGCAAAAGAGATGGCGTTTTTTATGAACTTCCAGCGAACGAGCAAATTCTTAGCTGTCCAACAGTGTGTTGAAAAGGGTTGAACAGAAAAACGAGACCCTAAAGAAGACTGTGATTGCTACGTGAGTATTGCACAACATTTGTTTTGAAAAGTGCGACCTATGGCACGGATAACAACGATCCAATAACAGAAAATAAACGATTAGATAAAGACAATTATTTTGATGCTAAATCTTTAAAAATGTCTTTTAAGCCAGCAAGTATGGCGTTTGTTTGTTCCATTTGCCTGCTCTGGGCGTCACGGAACATTTTCGTTCAAATCTTGCGTTGTCCTGTTCCATACTCTTTTCAAACATTTCAATAAAAGAACTCTGCCAGTCTGGAGTCGTACTTTCTCGCCTTTCTTTTCTCAGGCGGTTCTGATTCATGGAGAGAAACATTTACACTTTCGATTTGGGAAGCCTCGTTAACACTCGGCTCTGAGGTTAAGGTAGTGACTCATTTGATTGCCGTTTTAGATGGATCGATGTCCCACCACCGGCACCTCAACAAAGATGTCGAAATAGGGGAAGCCTTCTATAATTTTCTGAATTCCAGCTTCTCCAGATGTCATTCCATTGCGTGAATTACCGTTTATCATAGGATTGCGTGAAGTAGCGTTTATTAAAAGTATACAGTAAGTAATTGCTTTCTTTGGGAGATATCATATAAACTTCATGTGCTACATTGTACTATTCTAACTATGAATAGTGTTGAAAACGGAATATGCTGTTTAATGCACTGTTAACTGGAATTTGCGCCGAATTTCAAGCAGCCCTTCGATAGTATTATGTCATCGCATTGCGTGCGCGTGAATTGCCGTTTGTCAAAGGATTGCGTGAAGTTGCGGTTATTAAAAGAATACACTAAATAATTGTGTGATTTTTTTGGGAGATATGTAAACGTCATCTGCATTGTACTGTTCTACCTATGAAGAGCTTTGAAAACGGAATGTGCTGTTTAATTCTTCTTTGTTGTTAGAACCATTGTTAATCAAAATTTGCGCCGAATTTCAAACAGGCTTACGAAAGGGAACAGCATTTTGTTATTATAGGATTGCGTGAAGTAGCGTTTATTAAAAGTATATAGTAAGTAATTGTTAGATTTTTTTGGGAGATATCATCTAACCTCATCTGCTACAATGTGCTATTCTAGCTATGAATAGTGTTAAAAACGGAATATGCTGTTTAATGCTTCTTTGTTGTTAGAACCATTGTTAACCAAAATTTGCGCCGAATTTCAAGCAGTCCTACGAAAGGGAACAGCATCTGGTATTCTACAATGAGATGTTTTAATACTAACGTTACAAAAATGCTTCCGATGTTTTTGGTAGATAGGGGACAGCATCTGCTCAGTTTTACAAAGAAACCTTTTAACACTATTCAGTTTTCTATACCCTATTGAACACCACTATATTGTTGGGCGTGTTTTAAAGCGAACGTTAATGCGATTTTGCCACTTTTGCAAGCTGCTCTGAGTCACAGCTTGCTGCCTATGATTGTGTAAATTGTATTTTATTTACTCGTACTATAGACCATTGTTTGATTATTAAGTGAGATATGGATTCATCTGCTTTTTTCTACGATTGTTACTTAAACTGGTCTTGAACGTGGAATATGCTGTTGAACGCTGCGTTGTTAATGGACGTATGGTAAACAAAAATGTCCGTAAATATTTTTAGCAGTATGGGGAAAATATATTTCAGGAGTAGCAAACATGAGCCGTGACACTTTAATCTAATGCTAGCCATTGTTTAATTTTTCATTTTAAGATAAGAAGGTCTTCTGCTACATGTTACATTTCTAGCTGTTCATGCTATTCAATGTCGAATACTTGTTTCAAAGCCGTTATGTTGTTAGTAACATTTTCAGCCATATTTTTTTGCATTTTTTCCAACCAGCCCAAGGAAAGAGAACAACATTATGTCATGTCAGGTACATTGAATCTGACATCCCTTTTGTTTATTTTGACGAGATTTTACGATTATACTACTCTTTAAATACTATTAAACGTTGTATACGCTGTTAAACGATGTTGAACGCTTCGCTGTAAACCGGAGTCGCTGTAGAGAAAAGTAAGTTTACTGCTTTGATATGATTTCTTTTTTCTGTTCTGAAATTCAAATAAACTTAACAATGAACTAATTTGTATTGCATTTTCGTTTTATAGAGATCAACACAGTTTGCGAACGCTGTTGCATTTTTGGTAAGTAAGTCTTTTCATGTTCAACATATCTTTTAGATTTCGTTGTGGAGATATTCACCAAAGTGCAGAAAAATTTAGAGTTAAATTTAGAGAATTTAAATACTAGATGCTTTTATGAATTAAAATGTCATCTTTTCCATGCGAACATACGCTAGCTATTGGGCAATCTGAACAGCGGACTTGCTGCTTCCGAAATGAAAAGAATCCTATTGAGTCGAAAATTTGTTGTTCGCCCATGGAGGCAAAAGATTCAACCATTGAGTTGAAAACTTATTTACCCGTTGAGGTAGAAGATTTGACCGTTGAGTCGAAAATTGATTCGCCCGTTGAGGCCAAAGATTCAACCGTTGAGTTGAAAATATATTTGCCCGTTGAGACAAAACAGTCGATCGTTAATTATCACTCAGATGAAAGAAACAAATCATTTCCTAAAGATAGAGTTAATGTACAGAGAAAACGATCATTGGAGTTGACAACGAAACGAAGGAAAGTAAGGGAAAGAGAACCCTCGAGAATCCTAATAAGAAAAGTGCTTTATGCTCTCCTAAAGAAACGTTTCAGAAAGAAAATTAGAGTTTTCATTGTGAGAAATGTCCCAAATTCATCCCGCTTGTATTACTTGTGTAAAAACTTCCGACGCTGGTGGTTGAAGATCGACAAAGTTACTTTTGATTGCAACTATATATTTTCTTCTTCCCTTGCAAAACCCAAACATTGTCAGAACAAAGAACCTTGGATGTATGAAATATGTGACAACAGACTGCAAGTCAAATCTACAAAAGACAGTTCTCAAGACATACAAAAATTGCAAAACCCAAACATTGTCAGAACAAAGAACCTTGGATGTATGAAATATGTGACAACAGACTGCAAGTCAAATCTACAAAAGACAGTTCTCAAGACATACAAAAAGAAAGTTTTCAGCCAAGCCAATTATTAAAGGGTGGCATGGATTTACTAACCGTTAACTTTTCAACCACAGATACGCTATTAAATTCATCAATAGTGCGATTAACAGAAAGATTAGCACTTATTGGTTTGAAACCCCTTGATGTAGGTGGTCAAGGAGATTGTTTCTTTAAATCTGTTTCTCACCAAATTCATGGAAATGCAAATCTACACTACCAAATTCGTATGGCAGGCATTCGCCATCTAACAGAAAATTCACAACATTATATCCAGAGTCTCACTAATGAAACATGGGAGAACTATATTCTTCGAATGTCCACTGCAGGTACATGGTGCGATAATCTGATTATACAAGCTGTAGCTAATGCACTTAACTGTGTTATATACATTGTACAATCATACATTCAATCAGCTCAGCCTATAACTATTACGCCACAATGTGAAGAAAGACAATATATTCGATATATAACTATTGGATACCTAACAGGACTGCATTACGTATCAACAATACACTTAAATGAAAGCACTAGTAACCTTCAAAACAAACAACACAAAAACAGGCTTTACACAGCCAAAAAGAGATCCTTTTCTAATACAGATCTTGATGAACAGCCTGGAAGTAAAAAGGCAAGAGAGTATGAAAGTAATTATTGCCTACTCGACAAAACAAATGAAAATGTACTTTATCGAGCAAAAACAAAGTTATTTCAGGCAGAAGCAAAGAAGACCAGATATGAATCAGGCCAACGAAGACCTACACAACAAATGCATTATCAAACTGAAGTAGATGATTCTACAACTCATACTAATGTAACACAATCTCAATATCTTTGACTTCAATATAAATGGCTATTTACATGAACAAACTTGGGCAAAATCTAATATAAAAAAATTCCATAAATCAATGGAATTCACTCTATGGCAATGTACTGTTTGCGAAGAAACGTCGTATTTAAATACGCAACCAAAAAATGCAAGCAAATATTTGTGTTTAAGATGTTCCAGAGATAAACATTTTCCCAGAAAATTTTCTAAAGAAAATAATATGATTCCTGCAAAGGTGCCATCTCAATTACAGGAATTGACTCAGATAGAGGAAATGTTAATTTCTCGAGCATTGCCTATCATGAGAGTTTATATAAAACCAGGAGGTCAAAAAGGTTATTTAGGACATTGCATTAATTTGCCACAAGATGTTAAAGAATTAGCTTCTTCATTGCCGAGGTATCCAAAAGATTTACCTCTTATCGTTGTAAAAATGAAAGAGAAAGAGAACAGTATTAAAAGTGTTACTGTAAGAAAGGGAAAGGTACATGCAGCTCTGTTATGGCTTATAAGTAATAACCCACATTATTCAGATATGAAAATAAATTTGGAAGCTTTACAGTCTCTCCCGGAAAATGGTATGCCTTCAGATCTTCCCACAGTTGAAACGGAAAACGACAATTTTTCAGATCACGAAGAACAAAATTCTTTACAAACGTTACCTTTTTGTTATAATTCAGATGAGGATGTGGCTTTTAACCAAACGACTGAAAAAAGTAGTTTTCTGCCTCTTGGGCAACAACAGGAACAACAGATGGATGCGATAAGAAAAGAAATTCTGGGAGAAGAAAATTCCATAAATTGGCCTAATATCAGTAACCAACCATTAAACGAATATCAAACATCGCATTTAGCTAGCATGGCTTTTCCAACGTTATTTCCAGATGGAAAAGGTGATCCAACAAATCCTTCGTTGTTGAGAGATGTCCCTTTTCAAGAAAAAGTTAAGCACCTTATTCAATTTGCAGAAAATAGAAACGGGCAGTGGGTTTATAGATTCGCAAGTCATCCAAGATTTGCTTACTGGGCGCTTAACATGATTCAGAGAAAACGCGTTTTGCAACAAGGGGGAATATTTCTGAAACAAAATCCAGGTGAAGCTCATCTGACAATTGATGAATTACAACAAATGGCTACGAGTAATAATTCAGCTGCATTTATGTCTAAATTGTCGCGATATGTTGCGAATATACCTGGTACGAATGCATATTGGCAAAAAGTAAGAGAAGAACTTAAAGCTATTGTTACAAACAAAGGGCCTCCCACATTCTTTTTTACATTTTCATCAGCTGATATGCACTGGCCTGAATTACATGACTTGTTTGGTAAAATAGCTGAGAATACTTCTATTGAAGAAAGAAGGCAAAATGTAATAAACAACCCACACATTGTAGACTGGTTTTTCACCAAAAGACTAGAAAGTTTCATAAAACATTGGCTCTATAAAACACTAGACGCTCAATGGCACTGGTATAGATATGAATACCAACACAGAGGAAGCATCCATTGTCATGGTACTGCAAAACTTAGCAATGACCCAGGATTGTGTGAGTTAACTGAACTAGCTCTCAAAGGCTTCTTGGCTCAAAAGCATAAGAATGAAAATAACTGCACTGATACAATACAATTAGATGAAGATATTGAAAATGGAAAGGCAGCTGCAAACAAAGCTTGTCAATATGCAGATTGGCTGTTATCGACAGTAAATCCAATACCACCGAGCAAAATATCTGGGTAAGACCTTCAAGACACCCATGCCAAAACCGTCATAAAACTATTTCTGAACAACTAGAACGTGATTCAGACTATACAGATCTTTTAAATATGGTCCAACGTCATACAAGATGTAGTACAAATTATTGTCTACGGAAGAAAAGCAGTGAAACTGAATTAAAATGTAGATTTCATTTTCCATTTGATCATTGTCCACAAACCAATCTTGTATCTGAAGAAATACATCGTAAAGATAACGTCACCAAATACAGAGCAAAAATAGTTACAAAAAGAAATGATTCAAGGTTAAACAACCACCAACGTCTGCAACTACAAGGCTGGAGAGCAAACGGCGACATACAAATAGTTATTGATCACTATGCTTGCGTTGAATATCTGACAAAATATGCAGCAAAAGGAGAGTCAAGATCACCATTATTAAAACAAACATTTCAATCAGTGATTCAAAATTTAGCAACAGATACTGATACCCAGAAAGCAATGCGAAAAATAATCATGAAAACTCTTGGTGAAAGAGATTATGCGGCTCAAGAAACAATGCATCACTTGAAGTCACTAAAACTTCACAGCTCATCCTTTAATGTGATTCCAGTAAGTCTCAATGGCTCACGCAGAATACGTATAAATTCCAAATTTCAAGATCAGGATGGAATATGCACTGACAAGTCACTACTTGATGTGTACGCTAACAGGGAACATTATAATGATCAACCTGACATTTTAAGTCTGAATTTTGTCGAGTTCGCAACAAGATATAAAGTTGTAAATAAGAAACTGCAGAAACAAGCAGATAATATTATTCCTAGAATCTTTCCAACATATTCACCGAATCCTAAAGGAGCTAATTACCCCCTTTATTGTAAATATCAGCTTCTAAGATATAAGCCTTGGAAAACCACTCAAAGCGATGCCTGGAGTAACCAACAGGAAACTGAACAAATGTACATAAACTCTTGGCAAGAATTCCTGGAAACAGAATATGCAAAAACTCACGTACCAAACTGGATTGATCAACTTCAAAATGTTATTCAGAGTAATCAAGAAATACACAATGAACCACTTTTAAAAGAAGAAAATCAACTTGACGAATGGATGATATTATCAAATCTTTTTAAACCATTTGACAATGAGCAAACCTGTCAAACAGAATACGATTGGCATTTAGACAAATTGCAGTATTCGGAGCAACAAATAGGTGAAATGCCAGCATGGATTAATATTAAACGAAACCAATTTGAAAGTAGTGAACATGAAGACTATGCTGTTGTTGATGTAAACAGCTTCTCTGAAATGCAGAGACTTGCATATGATATAGTTTGCAGACACTTTAAAAATTCTTCAGAAAAAGAACCATCACTTTTAATTATAATTGGCGTGGCTGGAACTGGTAAAAGCTATCTAATTAATGGAATTCGCAGTCTTTTACAAAAAAAATGTGCTGTAACAGCTACAATAGGAAAGGCCTCTTTTAATATTAGAGCAATAACGATACATTCACTGTTAAAACTTCCAATAGGCCCAAAGCGTCAAAATGATCTTACAGGAGAAAGTTTAAGTAGATTACAAAATAACCTTAGAAATATTGATTATATCCTCATCGATGAATTCTCTATGCTTGGTCAAACGACATTTGGATGGATAGACAGACGATGTAAACAAGCTACGGGTTTCCATGATAAAGTTCTTGGCGAAAAATCAATGATATTGATTGGTGACCCAGGCCAATTACCACCAGTTGGTGATAAGCCATTATACCACAGTAATCCATCAGGTGAAACTGAGAACAAGGTTACCAAACATATAGAATGTTTAATAAAGTTGTTAAACTTACTGTCAATCAACGAGTACAGGGTGAATCACGTGAACAAAAAGAATTCAGAAATTTACTCTCGAGACTTCGAAAAGGTGAATCCAACTTAGAAGACTGGAATATGTTGCTGGAACGTTCACCAGAAAAAGTTACAAATTTGGCTGAATTTAAGAATGCCACTAGATTATTCTTCACAAATAAGGAAGTTGCAACCTATAATTATGAGAATCTGAAAAAACTGGGACAACCAGTAGCTTATATTGAAGCACACCATTCATCTTATTTGGCCAAAAAAATACCTCCTGAAGATATAAATGGTTTACAACCATCACTACTTCTCGCTAAAAATGCAAAAGTTATCTTGACTATGAATTTATTGGCATCCGTTGGCCTTTGTAATGGTGCATCAGGTACAGTTGTAGATATTATTTATCATCGTGATCTTCAACCACCAAGCTTACCTATTGCTGTAATAGTACAATTTGATGACTATAAAGGCCCATCACTAATTGATAGTAAACCCAATTGTGTTCCAATTTGTCCTATTACTGCAACCTTGCAATTATCTGATGGTTTCCATGAAAGACAGCAATTACCCCTTAAACTTGCATGGTCTCTAACAATACATAAAAGCCAAGGCCTTACGCTTTCAAAAGCTTTTATAAACATTGGAAAGTCCGAAAAAATTCCTGGTATTTCGTATGTTGCAATTAGCAGAGTGAAGTCACTGTCATCATGTGTAATTGAACCAATGACATTCGAAAGATTAACTGCTTTAAAGTCGTCACAAAATTTACAATATAGACTTCAAGAGGAAGCAAGATTGGATTCCCTTGCACAACAAACACTATCTAACTCAGAAAATTATTAAGCACTTTTACATTTTACCTTCATAATACTAATAATATGATAACTTTCTTTCAGTAAATCTGTTGTCTACGATCCCCGGCATTAAGATCTACTAACTTACTCAAAGAGATGGACACAGGTGAGGAGAATTTATTAATAAACTATCTCAATGTGTAACTTCCTTCGATTCTTTATATATTTTCTCCATGTTAATATATTTCTATTTCCTTTTAATCAATTTTGTTTATATAAAAATACTTTTCCATTTTAATTTCATATATTTTCTATACTTTTCTAAATTTTAGATTTAAAATACCTGTGCGATCACCCCAATCTCATAAAGTAGCGCGTTTCAAAACGAAAATATCAGTTCTTTGCATGGAATATTATTAAAGAAAATTAAAATATTTACCTTGAAAATATAATACACTATTTGTAATATTCCACAGTACTTCGCGTTAACAAAATATGTAAATATTTAAAATCAAGTCTCTTTAACTTTGATTATTTTTTTTCCAGATTTCGAAAAAGAAGCAGACATTCTACAAGGTAAGTTTCAATTTATAACTACTCTATTTAAAACATACATAAAAAAATCATCTTATTTATGTTTTTTATTGATAACTGACCTAATGAAAAAAATTCCCTACCACTTGTGGAATTTTCAAATACAAACAGACATTTCCTAAACTACTACAATCCTCAAATCCCTCAATTAATGCATGATACAAAACAAATCATCAAGTGATGCACGAACTTTCAAAAAAGATATAACATCCACAAATGTACTGTATACTTATCAAAGTAGATAACGAAATACCTTTTCAATAAAAGAAACTTGCATTATATATACCTTATCTAATTTTGCGTCTTCCTTAATTTCAGGTGGAGAACTATCGTGTTTTGTATATGCTGTAACACCTGCAGTGAAAAAGGCTGGCAAAGTCAAATACGTAACATGCCAATTACAAACATCAGACACAGAATTGATAAAGGCAATATCATTCTCCCCGGACAAATCAACATCACTCAGAGCTGCTATGGAAAATAAAAGTCCAATCAATAACTAAAGAAATTCGAATTCAATGAACATTTCAAGAACATTGTAATAAAGAACAATACAGCCATCATAAAACTCCAGTAACCACTGCCTTTCCAGCTTGCAGACATTTCTCAAACTACCATTTCAACAATCGAATCTCTACAAACAACAACACCGCAACAATTAGTTAATATAAAAGCCACTGTCAAAAATATTTCTGGCACAAAACATGTCAAAATGGAATCTGGCACTCTCAACACATCTTCTGCAACTCTAGTGGATCCAACTGGATCGATAACAGCAGTTTTCTGGGAAGAATGGGTTAACTGTGTGGAGCTGAACAAAACCTACACCTTCACCAATTTCAGGGTAAAGAGAAACAATTATACTAATGAAATTTACGTCAACACGGCAAAGGAAGGATTTAAACTAGAGCAGAGCCCTGATTTTGAAGAGAAATTAGCAGATGCTGAACCAACAGTATTAGATATGACTACCAAAGAAGCCAAAATAAATGTCATTGGAATAAAAACAATTTCCAGCTACTTCTCCTGCACGGCCTGTGGTAAAAAAGGTGATAAAAGTGGAAAATTACTTATATGTCAGGCATGCAAACTTACACAAAAACCAAAAAACAAAAACTGGTATGCCAAGTTGTTTGTGGAAAATGTAGCCACTAATGATAATTTCTACTTGATAATATTTCATCAAGAGCTGGTAAAATTGTTTCAAGTAATACAAAAGAACCTGCACAATGGCCTAACTGAAGATGACATCAAAGCAATACTCCTTGATGTACACGATCTGAACATAACATACAACATTGCAGATGGAAAACTCCTGCAAATTAACGTAAAGGAGTAAATTAAAAAAAGAAATTTGCAAAACAAAATTAAAGTTGTGTTACCTTCAGGATTTAGAACAGTATAATTAATTTGTCACTAAACAAGACCTACCAAACATATATATCTTATTCAGTTTTGCATTTTAATATCTTTTTCAAGTTTCACAATATTATATAGAACATTTATAGTGTTACATTTAGGTTACTTTTTTGAAGAGAACTTTCTCTTATTGACTAAGAGAATTATATAGAACTTGTCAAAGAAAAAGAAGTACTAAAAATATATATCATTTTAGATATGTAGTGGCAACATTCAAGTTAAGTCTCTATATAGAACATTTATAGTGTTATATTTAGGTTACTTTTTTGAAGAGAACTTTCTCTCATTAAATGAGAGAATTATATAGAACTTGTCAAAGAGAAAGTATTAAAAATATATATCATTTTAGATTTCTAGCCTTTACATGTCTTACATCATAAAAGAAATGTAGTGGCAACATTCAAGTTAAGTCTCTATATAGAACATTTATAGTGTTATATTTAGGTTACTTTTTTGAAGAGAACTTTCTCACATTGGCTGAGAGAATTATATAGAACTTGTCAAAGAGAAAGTATTAAAAATATGTATCATTTTAGATTTCTAGCCTTAATACATCATAAAAGAAATGTAGTGGCAACATTCAAGTTGTCTCTTGAAAAAAAACTTTATCCTATTATAGACACAAAATAATAACTTGTAAAAGAACAATGCCAAGCAAAATATATATCACATTTAAATTATATATTTCTTGAAGACCTTTCTCACGTTAAAGATAAGCTATTATGTTAGATTTCATGTACATTTTTCTACTATTATCAAAATGTATTGGTATGTTACATTAAAGTTAATATATCTTGAATGGCACTTTTCTCTAATTAAAGACAGAGAAAGACAAAGCGAGATGAAAAACGGGAAAATATTATTCATAACATTGCGTCAAAAAGGATATATTTAAAGGATACCTGACCATTCTTCGATTTCTTAGGGACGATTACCTTGTAAGAATGTTCCCTCAAACTACTGAACAATGATTTCAATTCATTATTAGACATAAAGTCAAATCCAGAACTCCAAGTGTAATCATCAATTCATATAACCAGCACTCACTTTCATTATGAAATTCCTAGTAGATTTTGATAATCGAGAAATGTTTAAGAGCACACTGAGATAAAATCAGTCAGCTGCGTTAGTAAACGAAACGCTTTTTCCTTTCGCGTGACAGTCAGGACGTTTCTCAAATGTTTCTTTTTCCCCTCGCGTGACAAGAAATCCGCCATGGATCCTGAACGCGTGATCGCTTCGATTGTAGCTCTTCTTTTCCTGATTATTGCGCTTAGAAAAGTTCAGAGATTTTTTTCGAGTTGAGGATTGCGGTCGCGACGCGAGAATAGTTACCGAAAGGTTTTTCGTGACTGCATAAAATGTAATTAACATGACAAGAGTTGACTGGAACAAATTACTTGATCTGTGTAGCAGTGTAGGGTTTCAAGTACGGAATAGCTTAGTGTCAAGTGTAGTGTGTCAAACTTATACAGTTGCGGTTACACATCGTCCTTTTACCGCACGTGGTAAATGGGCTCTTACTCACAAATCGTGTGTGACCAACATTTCCCAAGGTCAATTTATCGCGGTGTATTTTTGGGTGTATTTCCATGGATACATCAAAAAGAACAAAAGAATCGCCCATGCAAGTTACCGAGGTAAATAGGTAGGTTTTTCAAGTACTCCAAGATAAAATGACCGACCGCGAGGCAAACCTCAAAGATAAGCAAATAAAATAAACAGAGAAATTTGAAATTAAATATGGTTTAGATTTCCGGAGGTCAACTTTGCGTGTTCAAGGCAGCAAAAGCGTGGTCTTTCTTAGAATCATGGCTGGATGGCTTGCTGATTTGTAAGTATAAGCTACTTTTTTGGAAATTTGTCGTTTAAATACAACACAAGTCATATGTATTACAAGTTATATGTATTTCGATTTAATCTCTAGGCCTAGAAACACCCAACAAGGAGATTTATAGGGATTTATAAAAACGGAGTCTTCGCGTTCTAATTCTTCGGTGTCTGAAACACTGACATAACAAAGCAATAGAGGACTGTCGAAACAGTATAAATAATAAAAGCGAGATGATGCTAGCAAGCACCCTCGAATTATCCATTTTCGCATTTCGCTCCGAAAACAGCATGAAAGATTAATGACCTTGGTAAAGTATTAAGTCTGTGACGGCAAACACCCCGGTAACGTATTCCCGCGGTGAGTTTACCTTGGGAATGCTATTTCGTTACAAACATTCCCGTATTTCCATTTTCAGCGTTTTCGCCGCAAGAAACATGTACTCTATCTTCTGACATTGTTCTTGGATCGTAGAAAGCGGGCAATAAATCACAAAAGAAATGGAAAACAGCGCAATTTAACGGCCGGCGCAAGAAGGTGGGGGACGAGTGCTTCGAGTAACGCTCAATTCCTCTTGCGTTCATTTGCGTCAAAAATCCCGGCATAGTCAATCGAACCCAATCGAACTAAATTTCAATCGAACGCAATCGAACTCAATCGAACTCAATTCATGGATTGAGTCATGAATTGAGTTCGATTGAGTTCGGCAATCGAACTCACCGAAAAGAAAAAAATCAATCGAATCCAATCGAACGTTCGATTTTCGAACTTGTGATTTGTGTAAAACAGGCGTTGAAAATCCATAACCAGATCTTGGAAGCTCGAGTTACTTCAACCCGGAGTGTAGCGCAAGTGTTTTTCGTAAACGAAGAAATTCCGCAGAAATGGCTTCAGATGCGCTGTGGATTGTAACCTTCAAATGTGTAGTAAAAGGCTACCAGAAATGCCGCTTTGACGTCAAGGATGGCAAAGCTTTCAAGGTTTTAAAGAAAATAGGCGAGACAGGCCTAACAGGCCGTGCATTCCGAATAGCAAACGAGCACGGACAATTAGGTCACACGTGTTCTGTTCTGTTTCGTTCTGTTCTCTTAAATGCCGTGGAAAATTTATAAAAGGGCTTTCTGTTATAAGAATAAATTGTAAAAACGCACAAGAAAAACCTGTTTTGATGGGCTTGCTTTGGGCTTGCTTTGTATAGGTTTACCAGAGCCAATCGAACGCAATCCATTTAATTGTGTTCGATTGAGTTCGGTTTCCGAACCCAATCGAACACAATCAGCTGGATTGAGTTCGATTGAGTTCGATTTTTTCGATTGAATTCGATTTGTTCGGAAATCGAACTCACTGAAAGTCTGGTGTTCGATTTCGTTCGATTGCCGAACTCAATCGAACTCAATCCACGGATTGAGTTCGATTTTCGAACGTTCGATTGACTATGCCGGGCAAAAATAGAGAGGACGTTCTTTTTTGGTAAAAAATCATAAATAATATTTTGTTCTGTCATTTTGTTTTCCCGCCTGTTTTGTAATTTTGTCTTCCCGCTTGTTTTGTCACTTTGTTTCGCGAGTGTTTTATCATTTCGTTTTCCCGCATGTTCGCCATTTTTATTTCTCACATATGAAAAAAAGAAGACTTAAAATTATCCCAGCAAAATTTTCCCCGGTCTCTGCTTTCCCCATCCCCGGAAATGGTAAATCTTCTAAAAACACCTTTCTTTTTAGAGGCGCAAAAGTTGCAAGCGTAGATAACATACAAGCTTTTTACAGCCTAGAGAAACATTTCCTGTTATAATAGCTTTTTGGTAAAGTATATTTTAGCCTCTTTTTGTAATAGCATTGTAATAAGGAGTACTATATTTAATCTTAAATTTTAATGTGATGTAATTTTTAGATGTAGCGCACCTATAGATACCACAAGGCACCCTGTTTAAATAAAGCTTCATATACTTACTTTCGTAATGATTCAGTATACTCACCCGGTAATGAGCTAAAAGTGAGAAACAATACTGATAAGAAACAATACTGAACGATTGCTGTGACCGTTTTTGGGTGTCCTCAGTCACCAAACAGTTTCATTCTGATGTCGAATGCACGCTTGTCTGACTAGAGACAAGAGATGTAGTCTCCCAGTGAATGTTGTGTAACCCCTTTTGAATGGTAGCTGTCAGCAGTCTGTAAGTGTTCTTCACCAAACACTTTCATTCTAATATCATACGCGCGCTTCTTGGACTTCAGAGTGGTGATGTAGTTGCCCAGTGAATGTTGTGTAGCCCTTACTGAATGATAACTCTCAGCCATCTCTGAATGTTCTTCACCAAACAGTTTCAGACTGATATCAAGTACAAGCTTGGATTCGGATCCAGAGCAGAGATGTAGTCGCCCAGTGAATGATGTGTAACACCCCTACTGAATGGTAGCTGTCAGCTGTCTCTGAATATCAGAGACAGTATATCAATACCCTTCACCAAACAGTTTCCATCTGATATAAAGCGCTCGCTTCTTGGACTTAAGAGCGGACAATTTCACAGCACGAAAATGGAGATTTACGGAAAATTAAAGGTGGCTTAAATCTCCTTAAAGCTGGTCATCTCCTTAAACCTGACATTTACGCTACCGTGCGTAAACCTGGTGTAAATGTGGCTTAAATGTTTCAATATCTTTAAGCCAGCTTTAGACATGAGTGTAAAGCTGGTTTAAAGGTCAGCTTTAAAAAATGTAAAGGTCGCGTAAAGCTGATTAAATTCCAAATTTACGCCAGCTTTACTTCAGCTTTACACCGCAGTAAAGTTATGTTTTCATGCTGTGTTTGTAGTCGGCAAGTTAATGTTGTTTGTGTTACACCTACTGAATGGTAGCTGTAAGTGGTCGTTGGAAGTTTTTTTACCAAACAGTCTCAGTATGATATCACGTGAACACTTCTCATAGGCAAGAGCAGAGTTGTAGTCTCCTAGTGAATGTTGTGTAACCCTCACTTCATGGTTGTTGTTAGTCATGCTCACCAAACAGTTTTCCGTCTGATTTCAAGTGCACCCGTTTTGGACTCGAGAGCAGAGTTGTAGTCTCCAACTGAATGTTGTGTAACCCCCACTGAAAGATAGCTGTTCGCAGTCTCTGAATGGTTTTCACCAAACAGTTTCCGTCTGATATCAAGTGCATGATTGTTGGGCTCAAGAACGGAGATGTAGTCGCCCAGTGAATGTTATGTGTCCCCTACTTTATGGAAGCTGTCAGCAGTCTTTCGATGTTCTTCACCAAACAGCCTCAGTCTGATGTCGAGTACACGCTTCTCTGACTAAAAAGCTTCTGAGCAGTCCCCTCTCCTGTGTTGAATGACGGCGTGGTCTAAATAGATGTCTGGAAAAATCGAATAGCACATAGTCGCGAATAGTACGAATAGTCGCGAATAGTATGTGATAAGTCATCCATGTCCAATATACACGACCTGATACGAGTCGTAAGTCGTGAATGATGACAACTAGTAGCGAATAGTAGTTGAATAGTGGCGAATCAAAGTCAATATCTTACATCGATCTTACACTTAAGCATATACCACGGACAAAGAAAGGGGGCAGCTGTTTTTTCCTAATTTGGAATGCCCGTTCTTTGTAATCCTCTGCACCCTTAGCGAATTGCAACTGTCAGGTTGAGTTTAGACGAAACAAAACTATCTGGTAGAAACTAGCCTATGAACCTGAGAACTTTACAAAAACAAAAGAAACAAGACATCAATACATCAGAAAGAATTATAAAAGAACAGTCATTTTATAAAATTATACAACGAAAACAAACTTAGCACCAAAACGAGGCTATACCTTGTGGTTTAACGTTTTAACACTGAAATCACAAATTACACAAAAATATTGAAAAGAGACACGAGACAGCCCAAAGGGCCTTTGATTCATACAACCTAAACTGAACAGTCTACCAGTGAGGCCGGGTTGAAGATCCTGAATTTATTGAAACGTGTCACGGCGTGGAAATCTGCGAAAACTTTAGTCTAATGCTGTAAAGAATCCATCGCCTTCACTCTGATGATCACCGTCGGTTATAGAATATTTTGATATTGTGGACCAGAAATTAAGGAAATTCACTTCTGATAGTTATTTTTAATGCATCCTGATTTAATGACAGTTTGGTATCTTTATCATGCTTACGTTAGAAGTTACAAATTCTGTCGTGCGTACCTCATTTTGGCCTGTGCATTTCAAATTGTTGATTTTATTCACGTGAAAAATATAGAAAGTAACTGAATGTTAACGCTTTAGTGGGGCTGAACTTACTTATGGGACATGTTCATTAGAAGAATTATTAAGGCCCTAGCCTCAGTATACCTCCTTGCTTCCTTCGCCTATGCTCTGGAATCGTCATCACTAAGGGAATATGGTATGATTGTGGTAAATTAGAAGTTCCCGTTTTAAGTAGCTTAGGCAAGCACATTATTTGTACGGGGGTGGGTTGCGCACGACATCACAGACTCCCCCAGCCTGAATGACCTTAGGGGACGGGGGAAAAAGGAGGAGCGAAGGATAACCTTGCCCCTCCCCTTAGGAAGCCGGGTAATCATGCTATTGCCGAGGTAAGTCTTACCTTCAATGATGTTATAGCTCCGGAGTCACTCAATGACGGCTTAGCTTACCTCGAGAGCAGTTTAGACAATATATGGGCAACAAAATGACTTACTCGAACATGCTTAGTTCAATAACCTTTTGATTTGCCGGTCCGTTTACTTCTTTTTTGAGTCGGGCAAAGTGGTAAGATAAATTTGTTCTGGCTATTTACAAGCGCAATTAACATAGAACAATAGTCAGAGCATTCATTCTTGCCGCAAATATTTTCACCGCCAGCCATCAGAAGAGGTCCAGAAGAAACAACCATGTGTTATCTTACTGTGATAATCGAAATCTGATTTAACTATTCTCCTTGATTTATTTTTGATTTTTTTTTTTCATTTTCTTAGTATCTGCATTTTTTCATCCGCATTTTGCCATCCGCATTTTATCATCCGCATTTTTCCATCCGCCATCCGCCATCCGCCATCCGCCATCCGCCATCCGCCATCCGCCATCCGCCATCCGCCGCCATCCGGTCACCATTTTACAGAGACCCACCACACGGCGTCAGAAAACTCCGGCGCCTTGCAGAAAATGATTCAACATAGAGTGCATTGGATGTGTTTTGAGTAAGAAATGTAACTGGAAGTTGTCCAATTCATGAAGAGATGCAGTAATTTCGTTTTAATTGTAACAGAAGAAGAAAGTTTGTCAATCGGCAGACTTGTGTGAAATGTTCGGAATAGCGCGAGATTTGGGCCGAAAGAAACGGCTTGTACTAAAAGCCGGAACGGTGGAATACCGGAATGCCGGAATACTAAATCCGGGAACACCGGAATACTAAAACCCGGAACGCTAAATTACTAAAACCCGGAACGCATAAAACTTTCAAAAAGTTGAATTACTAAAGCCCGGAACACCCAAAATCCCTGTACTCTAACTCTTAAAACCTGAACACACAGGAGGTCACAAAAAAAATGTTTCAAGCCGATGAAACCTCCTCAAAAAAACCCTTGTCGTATCCGTGATTGGTACTACATGTAAACTTTTATCGGCAGTTACCCTTATTTAAAAGGATCATGAAGTATGAACTTATATTTTGCAGTTATCATTTATTTTTCGGTGGTAAAAATTCTGGCGATATTTTCCCGCCAAAGATATAATTATGATAATGTATTTTGTGTCGTGTTCAGTGTAAGATACACTCGAGCGAGATAGAGGACGCTTCGTCAAGGTAAGGCTTGTTTGATTTCGCTTGTTTCTTTTCGTTTTAAATATAGAAAGTATTTATAGATCAGCTAATTAATCATCATTTTATATTTATATTCAGTCCCAATAGCCCGGAAAAAAAGGTAAGAGATTGCATCTTTATTTTTAGAATACTTAATCCCATTCACCAAGTGTAGCCCCATTGGAGACGAATTAATGAAACTTCAATGAATGTTGGTCAGCTTGGCCGCCACAATCAAAGACTAGCTCTAGCGCTTTCCAGTTCTCCGATAGCAATCGCGCGAGCAAATACGTCCTGTTTCTTTGCAACTACTTCCGGTGCGAACACCGCTGCCTCAGTCACTTCTCTGAGAAGTCATCGCGCCATCAGTTCCCCCGAATGCCTTTGTGACCGACTTCTTTGTACCCATGCAGGTTTTATTATGCTTAAGTTCCGGGATTTTGTGTGTATTTAGTTGGAGCATTTCGGAATACAGGGATTTTGGGCGTTCCGGGCTTTAGTAATTCAACTTTTTGAAAGTTTTATGCGTTCCGGGTTTTAGTATTCCGGTGTTCCGGCATTCCGGCGTTCCGCCGTTCCGGCTTTTAGTACAAGCCGAAAGAAACAGGAGCGGCGAAGGAGTAACAACAAACTTCCAAAGAGAGCTTACATGTATATATAGCTTGGATAAACGGCTTGTTCCACGAGTTAAAGAGGTAAAACTACTTGCCAAAACGACTTATTTGTTTCCGTTTGCTTTTATTTAGAGAAATAACAACCGTAAATTAGCCTTAAAAGGTGTTACCTCTGCGTCGTGTTCTTGAGCAAGACATTTTATTTTCATAGAGCTTCTCTCCACCCAGGTGTATAAATGGGTACTGACTAATCGGAAATAATGCTTGGGGTAATCCTGTGATTGGCAAGCATCCATCATTCCAGGGGGGAGTAGAAAAATTGCTTCATAGACCGACCAGGATAAGCTCCGGCCTGACGAGCCACTTGGCTCAAGAGCAGGCTTTACCTTACCTAGTCTCCTTCGATATATTGGTCAATATATTGGCCCAAATGGGATGAGATGTTGCCAGAGTGTTAGCTGATAGTCAATTCACTCACACTTGGCTATTACTAGATAGACGTGTCAGACACCTGGCCCACTGATTGTGGACCGACACTCGGCTGATAACCAGCTGATATACATGTACATTGTATCAACTGACTATCCACTGAGTACCGACTATCGGTTGATGTGTCGACTAACTGTCAACCGATATATCGACCAACATATCAGATGAGTTCTGATAGCTAGGTTATAATATCTTTTCTTATATGGCAAGGTAGTCATGGGCAAACCCAAGCCATTGGATTAGTTCTTTAATTGCTTGGTCAGGATTTTGTCATACGGCACGGAAATGGTCATAAGCAACGTATGTTTTGCTTTCGAAAGCAAGCAAATTATAAATTTGCGGCTAAAATGAGTGCCATATAATAAACTAGTTACTAACCTAACTTGCTCGAGCTGTACTGGGGAATATTGGCCTTTGGTCGTTTTTGAACAAACCTCGCTGCGCCATGAGCTTGGGCAAATATTACCCAGTACCACCCAAGGATACCAAGGATAATCAGTCAATGCAATAAACTTCTGAAAACGAGTGAGATTTTGAACAGGCATCAGATCCTTCCAAATTGATTGAAAAGAAAAAAAGGTTTTACAGTCAAACGCGTCCAACCGTAGCAACCCAACAAAGTTTTTGACATCTTTTAGTTAGATGGCTTCCGGTTGCACAACAGTTCATACGAACAATCTGTGAAACGTTCAGTTTCAACCGGTTTTACAAACCCAGAAGACATTTCCTGTACGAAAGGTTAAGTTTGAGCAAATTTTTGTCGGCATAAAATTTATTTATTGCCAGTTGAACTTGGCATAATCGCTCGTGTGAAATGTTGCTTGAAACCCTTTATAACTCTGACATTTGAAGATGAATAAATGCAACGGTTGATACCCCGCCTTCCATTTTTCAAAGCGACTGATTGGTAGTTTAAAGCAACCGGAAGCCGTAAAACACATCAAAGTAATCAAAAACTTGTCAAAAAGATGTCAAAAACTTAGTCGGGTGGCTACGGTTTGACGCGTTTGACTGTAACATGTAAAGAGTAGATAGTAAAGTTTTTTTCTGCCAGCTCAGAGCTGCATCAAAGAATCCATGTTCCATGTTTTTGCTTTCTGGTTGATGAAAATTATCTGCATTCAATTAGCGTACTCTTGTCCAACCTTTGAATTCTTTAGTATCAGTTGGTCTAATTAACCATGCGGCCATGGGCCGAGCGCGGTTCTTGCTCTGCACGGGATTTATTATTTTTCGTTGTTTATTTTTGTTGGTGACCAGACCCAAACTTCCACTCGGCCAAATCGCGATCGGGACTTCGAGTCACGCAACTTGGGATGTTCATTTGCCAAAAGCTTTTGAAACATTTATGTACGTAAAATGTTATGGATATTGTTTTCTTTATAGTGTATAAAATATATTTTGTTTGGGTTTTTTTCGAAGCATTGGACTCCGCGAAGGGAATAAAAAAAGGTAGTATTATGTCAGCCACGGAATGCGCTGATGTTGCAGCTTTCACTTTCGCTACGTGACAATTGAGATTGGGTTTACTTTGCAAGTAAATTTCGCGATTGTTATTAATTTATTTGCAATTTTGCGAGTATTTCTTGTGGGCTTAGGCAATTAAAGTGAATTCTTTGGCTGTTTTATTGACGCGAGTTCAGAGATTTGAAGGGAAATTAAGTATCTGCTGAGGTAAACAATTAAGCTTGCCAGAACGTGCAGGGGTTATGTCATTAGTAGGGAAAAAACAACAAGCTAAAGATAGCTGGGGATAACGTAAACCTTCGATTGTGTGACTCGCGTGACTACTTTGTCAGTCCTTCACTCATAGATGTAGCACAAACAAATTAAATTTAACCGTGATTTTTGAGGAAGAAAGCTGTAAATTAGCAAAAAATAAAAGCGCGGTTTTAAGTTGCTAGCAACTTCTTGTTTTCACTCGTTTTATTCTAGACCTATATAGAAGGAAAACCTAACACTAAAAAATGTTGGTTTAACTCATTTTCAATTCACATGAACCGTGTAACTGAAAATTAAAGAATTTTATGGTTGACGGATCAATTGAAAGCAGAACATTACTTTTCCAAGTTAGGGTACAAAGATCTATTTTCAGTACGAATAGTACTTTTCAAACAACTGAAATTTTGAATATGATTTACGCCAGAATTTAACGTGAAAGTTGTACCAGCCTTGAATCTAATTTCTTTGGCGACGTTTTTAAGTAATTAAATTATCTTTATTTTGAGAACGAGATTGAATTGAATTCTGTAAATTCGACTCTTCGCTGTTGTGGATAAAACAAAATGGATGTTTGATGTTCTTTTAAGTCATTAGTTGGTGGTCAGTGCTTGGTCTTTGATCGCAGAGACAGAAAGCAGTCTATGGACATAGTCCCACTGCTATCATGCACTAAAAGTATAACACAGCACAAGTCACTCGATCTGGTCAAGTCACACTGTGTCACACTGTTTCACGCCCAGGGTAGAGTACGTGTAACGTTCTAGCACTAGAAAAGATTTATGGTATGTTGATTCTTCAGATTCGCGCCCGCTTTTTTCGCTTGCCCCGGTCAAACCAGCCTTCTTCAGGTACAAGAAGACTGGTTTGGCCAGCCGAAAATATAATACACAAATTTAAAACCTTTCTACGTTGTATCGGTCTCTACTTTTTTTATGGTCCCCATTTTTATCCCGCTCGCCCGACTTTTTCGCTCGCCTCCGACTACCGAGACAGTCTCCCACATTTTTTCCTCGCTCGCCCGCCTTTTTCGCTCGTCCCCAACTACCTAGAGAGTCCCCCCCCCTCGCTCGCCCCCAACTACCGAGAGCCTGGAACAGGCTAAGTGAAAACCTGCAAAGCAGTTGTCTGTTCTCCACCCAGTGTTTGAGAATTGAGAAATCCATTTTATTAGCATTTGATCGAGATCAGTATTACGTATTGCCTAAGTAGGTGCCGCAAGTCACCCCACGCCCCACCCCCTCGACCTCTGACATTCCACAGTCTATGGGCGATAACTTTAATTAAGTCATCCCACCCCGTCCCACCCATTTTAAGTACAAAAGTTCTCCATCCTCCGAAAATTAGTTTATCGTCGTATGGAAAATAGTATAAAACAAGCTCATCAAGCAGAGCACCCCAGCATCACTTCTTAATAGTACTTAATTATTAAAGGTAAATGCACTACGTATGGACAAAACAACGTACATTGTTATCTAATTTAAATTTCAAATGAAGAAAAGTAAACAGCACTTAGCTACCCGCGGGAAAAGAACCACCTAAAAGATAGATCCAAATTCGTTATAAATTATTAAAGAAGTAAAAGTATCTCTTTAAGTTCCTATCTACAATAAGCGGGTGATATCTATTCGTTTTCCAATATTATTACCGACTCTCACTCCAAACTTGAAAACCGTCGGGAATTGTGACCAGCCGTGTCACGCAATTGTTTACACTTCAAACAACAGATTTTCGGCAAAATTAGTGATGAACACAGGCCAAAGCGGGCCACTGAAAACCATCTCTCCAGAGATTTTCTTTGATAGAAAGTATTTTTACGATATTTAAAGTTATCGGCCATAGAGAAAAATGGCAATGTTTTATTGCATAATTTCGCTCGCGACACATTTGCAAATTTAGTCTGTCAGTTTTGGTTCGTTTCGGGCTCAAAACTAACCTCGATTTGTTTTATTTTTCGCTCAGTCATACAATGAAGACCTGAAAAGATTGTAAATATCATTGAAAGATTCATAAACAGCTGTAGTATAATGCGCGAGACGATCAAATTTTGACAAAATTCAGTCTAACCGGAAGTGGATTTTGAGCCCAAACGGGGCGAAATCGTTTTTTGCATATTTCTACGAAAAGAAGCTGTATCAGGACAAACTAAGTGCAGTCCGTTTAGTTTCTCACTAGGACATATCTTTGTGCAAAATATGAGCGAAATCGATTTTTCAACTTGTGCCGCTGTTCGGTCGAAATTTGTAGAAAGGCACACTTAATTCTTCAAGAAGTTTTTGCCAGTCATAATCACCTAATTTCTTCTCCTTTTTCAGCTGAGTCTGTTTTGCCCTTTCTTCCTTTTGCAAATTGGCAGCAACAGTGTTTTCATAGATACAGTCGAAGCTCTCGTAAGCGGACAACCTCGGGGACGCGAAAAAGTGTCCGTAACTGGAGCTGGCCGCTTACGAGAATGGTTCTCGTAAGCGGCCACTAGAGGTGTAGGGGATGAATGGCCACTTACGGGAGCTTGCCCAGCTAACAATAAATACCGTATTGTAACTGGACGTGGATGACGACAAAACAAATACTGAAATATGGTACTGTAATTATTGTAAAATCATTGTGACGAACGGCGATGATTGATAAAAACAAGATACAGAGTTTGTTAAGGTGGGGGTAAAGGTGAATTTGAGTAAAATTTAAGAGTTTTAAAGAAGTGATAGAAGAAAGAAAATTATTTTTGGAACACCACCAGACAGTTGACCCCAACGCAAGAGCACCCCAGGTTGTCAGGGGACTGTTTGGGTGTCCATCTACTAATTTTTAACTTCAAATTCTAATTTTAAAATCACATTAAATCTTTAATATTTCTTATTTCTCCAAATTTTACTAATCCTTTGAGAAAAACTATCTCTTCCCAAACATCCCCAGAAATCACCAAAAAATTTACAAAACACCGCTAAACATAGCTTTGTGGGATGAGCAGAGGGTTTTGGGAATGCTTGAGACGGGAGCGAGATATTTGCATTAAACCCAAGTTAAGTTAAGCGGTGTAAAAATGGGCTTCAGGTGAACCCCCGCCTTAATAGGATTTTCTTTCGGGTGTCCGCTTACGGAAGCTTAAAAACAAAGAAAAAGTCTAAGTCGTAATATCTGAAAGTGTCCGTGGCCGCTTACGGGAATGTACGCTTACGAGAATGTAAAGATACAGAGTTTGTATGAGTTAAAACGGGGTTTTAAACAAGACGACCGTAAGTAGAGCTGTCTTCTTACGAGAGTGTCCGTTAAGAGAGCTTCGACTGTATGCCTAACAGCATTGACCACATGTTTTTCTGCCACTATGTACTTTTCAGCAAATGATTTAATGTTTTGCTCTTCATTAAGATTGAGCTTTCCTTCTTTGACTAGCATCCTAATATTGGCCCTGGGTTGAAAGTCATCCGGTACCCGTGGCTTTTATCTGTCATCACATCCTGGTGTCTCATCCATAGAGGGCCACAGAAGCAATGAGTATTGCACCAGTCACAAAGTTCTCCTGTTTTGGTCTCGCAATCGCCTTTAAGAAATTCTCTGTAAAGTTCGCCGCCTTCAGTGTGGAGCTCGTCAAAGGTTATGATTTTGGAAATATGCAAGTATCCAGGAATCCCCTTCTTAGCTGCTTAGCCTTGTGTTTTGTAGAATCTCTCAATGCACTCCTTGTTCCAGAAAAAGCTTTCTGATGGATCTAAAGCTGTCGTTGCCTTTATGTTTTCCCCCATACAGGGAGCTCTGTCTACTCTTCTGGCTACTTCCGGGGAAACGGTCCATGCATTTCTTTTGTCACGTTGCATGCTCTTCAATGTCATTGTACTGTTCTAGTTTCAGGTTGTCAATCTCCTCATTGGTCATGCCCTCAAATCGTTTGTGTGTTTCCCATTCAATTGTCCCTCCATCACAAATAGCATTACTGACACCCGAATTAGTTTGTTCAGCCTCATCTGCTCATTTTTCCCGGATGTCAGCATCCGATATGCGAGCAATCTCTGTCATTCTAAACTTTTCTTCATTATGACCAAAACCTGGTCCGCTATCTGCACGGATACATTGTCTACACTTCTGTTGAGGCAGATCTAGCTCATCAATTTGCTCCACTGTCCCACTGTACCAACGAGAAGGTGGGAAGGTGGCCCAAGGGGAGTGTGGAGAGGATGGGAGGGGGGGGGGGGGGGGGTTGATAAATAAACTGCAGGAAGTATAGGGGGATATTTTTCCCTACAAATGAAGGGGGGTTAAGTAATACTTAAAATACACGGCAAGTGATTTTGTCAACCCACCCCCTCCCCCTTGCACTAAAAAATGAAAGCCCCCTAACGGCGTTACTATAGAGCAAAGGGGAGGGCACGGTACTCCGAACTTGACCGCTGGCTGGGGCACTGCAATATTCACTGCGTTGTGTTCTTGGCAACGAAACGTTACTCTCACAGTGCCTCTCTTCACCCAGGTGTAGAAAATGGGTAGCAGTGAGTTTAACGTAGACCTTACCAGAACGTTAGAACAAACAAAAATTGTGTTAAAAATGAGCTTCTTTATATAATATTTCATTGATAATTTCCACTTATATTTTTATAGCAATCATACGTAAAACTAAGAGAAATGAGAAATATCGAAGATTTAATGTAGTTTTAAAATTAGAATTAAAATTAGGACACCCAAACAGTCTCCTACCAACCTGGGGTGCTCTTGCGTGGGGTTCAACTGTTTTTCTTTTATCCCTTCCTTAAACCTCGTATATAAAATATTATTTCATTCCATGCGTACCTCTGCCTTAAAAACCTAACAATACATTGTGTTTGTCCTAACTTTGAAGTCTACAACAATGGACAGTCGGCCCACAGACCCGATCACAGAACAGCACATCCTTGATTTCCAAGAAGATGGAGCGATTTGTTTACGAGGCGTGTTCAGCCAGAAATGGATTGATCTGTTGCGCAAAGGCATTGAATCCAATCGGCTCCACTCATCTGAAATGACAAGGCGACGGCAAGAGGACCACACCCCTTTGTTCTTTCAAGACTTTGGCAATTGGAACAGCATTCCCGAATACAAGGAGTTTATTTTCCAGTCCCCCGTGGGAGAAATAGCCGGTAGACTTCTTCAGGTTTCGGTAAGGGATTTCTCTAGCCTGCGAGCAGGTTCACCGCGCGAAAAAGTGCTGCCGATTTCTCACCTAAATTCGGGCAATAAAAATGGCCGAAAATAAAACCGTCCGAAATTTTTAAGCGTTCGAAACATTTACAGTGCAGTAAAATAAAGGTGGTAAACCGAAACAAAACCGATTTGAGAAGGAAGTGTTCTGAGGCTGCCACTAAGGAACTAGAACCAGAAAAACATTTTGAAGATCTTGCTGCAGATAATTAAGCCACTTTGAACCCCGTACGGGTGACGACGTCGCAGAACATGGCGCCTATCAAGGTCTACCTAGGCATGCAGCTCACAGCGGTCAAACGTGGGGCGGGTGTGCAGTTTCCGCCAGAACTTTTGCTGAACAAAGTTTCAAATTTTCGAAAAATTTCGCTTTGAAGCCCAAAGTTAAGGCAGTCGCTGAAAAGTTAAGCTTTATACTTCGCATATGAAGCAAAGGTATACGCTGACCAGAATTGCTGACCAGTATTAGGTGACCATATCGCGGTTTACAACTCATCGAGGTCACGTATTTTTTTAGGTTGTCCACTGACCAGGTAATGAGATTGACGGACAGCAGGTATGTGACTAAGCACTGATATTTATTCTGGTTTTATTTATGTTTTGCCAGCTATCACTTCTGTTATCCTGATACAGCTGTTTCGAGAAAGGTTATTAGTAAAAAGTACACGCGACAATCACTGATATAGGGGTATTGCACTCAGGTGCGAGAAGAGAAAGTCAAGGATAACTTGCATGGGCGAGATCAGATATCCGCCACTTTCTTACAAATCTCAATCGGTAAATTAACCGAAGTTGCGTCCACGGATTTAGTTTCGTTAGGCAAATTCATTCGACAAATCTTAGCTGCTTGTCTTGAATTCTTGGTTTGCAATAAAGCCACATGATGAAACGTTTGTTGGTTCATGTTCGCTAGTATCCATATTTTGACCCTTCTTTCCATCGCGAATGCTCTGTCACCGGTTGCACTTGTAGCAGGATTAACCAGCAGAAACTTAAAAATAACCATATTCTCACTTTTCACGTGTCTCTGTGATCAGCAACGTTCTTTGCCGCATTCAAAATATCGGCAGTCTCTATGACGATGTATGTAAAAATTGTTACCTCCGACTAACAATGGGCTTGTCTTCTGAAAAAGAAGTCCGAAATCTTGGAAGATCTTTTTCTTTTGCTTCCTTTCCGGTTCTGTACCACATCCACGTTGTCGTAAATCATATGAGTCTCTTGATTGCTTATAACGCTGGATTATATGATCCTGCGTGATGGCTACAACTACATATCATCGTCCGTTTCGGGTTCTTTTTGAGATTTTTGACGGAAATGGCTAAAGCATGCCTTTGCGCCGACATGTATACAGCATGTTGTTCGATGGAATACCGTTTCTGGTAAAATGTTTACCTGACGGACAAAACCTATCAACTATGCCCTGTCTCAGATACGAACGGCCGCCATATAGTGTGTCCTAGATGTCAGTTAACCATGCACCACAACACCACACTCTCTGGCAGAGGTTTTCATCTATGTGCGCTGTCAAAACGAAATGTTTTAATTTATTTTTGTCCACAATTATTGGACGGGGTGGGGGGGGGGGGGGATGACGCCCCCAAGCCCCCCGGCTCCGCGGTCCCTTCCATGTGCGTGATCCTGGTAAAGGTGGTGGAAGAAAAAAAATGCGCACTCTTTCCATCGAGAAAAATTAAAGTTAGAAAACAAGAAACGTGTCATCCACATCAAGAACACGGACGAATTGTGCTGTCCTTGTGCGTTGGTCACTGTCAAAGGTTTTCGTGACTTCGGTTGTACTCATCCCGAGTATCGAGGTTTACAGAAAGGTCGTCCCGTACAGAAATCCAAAGCTCTAGAATTGTGCCCTGCTGTAGGTGTTCCTGAAGGTCCGTGTGGTCTCACCGAGATCCGGACATTTCGAGAGTAGCCTTCTGATTACCAAATCGTGGTGGTTTCAGTGAATCAAGGGTACCAAGTGATCTTTAAAGGACCCAGTAAACCTTGAGACAAACAACTCATCCTTATCAAAGTCGGTGACTATCTTCACAGATGCCATTACTTGAAAGGATTCTTCGGCAAAACCCGATGCCAAGGGAAAAATGCTTTGCAAGGCCTGTCAACAAACCAATTGCAGTGATTTCCTATCCTCTGACGGAACCATTGCTACTCTTCCATGCAACGACTGCCACCGAAAATTCTTTGGCAGCACTTGCTTATCCAACCACATCACCTACAGCAGTGGAGATGGAAGCAGAGCTAATGGTAAAAAGAAGAGCGTCTGTCGGACCCGACAAGAAATGTAAATAAGGAAAACAACGCAAACTTTGAAAATGTAAAACGTTTTAGTATGAAAGGGTACATGCCATCTGAATAATAATAACAATAACAATAATAATAATAATAATTACAAAAACAATATATAATTATAATAAAAACCTTCCCAAAATCCTTTGCAACTAAAAAATCGTCAATACCAAATAACTTGGTCAGTTTGAAGCCAGCAGTTGTACAACATCGCATATAAATAACTCTTAACAATAACCACTTCTTGTATAAGACGTAGGGCGATGACGTCATTAGTCATGTGACATTGCTCTGAAGTTCGTTTTTGCTCACTGTGACGAAGATATTTTGTTACTGAAAAAGCAGTCATTGCAGTTTGAAGCACATTGGTTTGAGGCATTTCAGACTACCTGGGTACCGAACAAAATATAAATATTAAGGGAGCTATGTACAATTTTCTAAAAGTGGGAGTCTGGGTACAAGTGCGTATCTCTCGTTGCATTAAATGCGAGGAAACAACAAATTACATGTTGGTTGATATTTATATGTTAAGTACATTTTTATCACTTTTATTGTTATGACGTCATCAGTCACGTGATCAGAACGGACGGCATTTTTAAAATTCACTTGAAAACTTTACTGGGATCTCCCTCTTAGGATTTTTTTAAGCAAAGTTGTAGATTTTTAAATAGTGTTTTTAAAAATGGCCATTATTACTTTTTCCTAAAAACGTACGGCAGTAAAAAAATACAATTGAAAAGTTTGTTTGCTTCCTACTCAGCGACCGTTTGCGGTAGGAATAAAAGAAAATTTTGCCAAAGGCAGGAGGGCTTGCTCTTTATGATGGCGTTGTCAGTTTCTTCTCATTTCAATTGCTTTTGGCTCTTTTGGCTAGGATGGATTTTTAAAATTTCTTTCAGACGAAAAGAGTGGGCCTGGGGAGAAGTTAAGTGCCTAAACCTGCCCCTCTCCTCCCCCCTGCTGGGGGTCTCCCCAGCGGATTCCCCGTGGTCCGTATTGCGGGCTCACGACAAGGATATTTTCAAAATGGCGACGAATGGCGACAAGGAAATTGAATCTAATGGAGTGATTTTGAGATATAGAGGACACTTTTGTCGATGTTTTTCCTTCTTGACGCGATCAAAACGAGTCCCCAAACGTAGGGTATACCTCCTTCATTTGTATTACCGATAAAGAAGAATATGGAATGAGTAGAAACGCGCGAAAACGTGGTTAACACAAACTTACAGGGACTCGAGGTAAGCTTTTCTCATTGTACAATGGTTTTTTATCATGTTTATCAACTTAGCTTACTGGAATTAAAGCCGAGCTCGGCGTTAAAAAAATAGATAGTGAGAACGAGGAGATAATATTACATGGCAGTCATTTCGTCGAGGCATATAACTGTAATTTATGTTTGTCATCTGAATTTTAAGCTACTGTACTTCAAATTAATAAGAATCGCATCCTTTCATTATTTATACGTGAGGAAATGTTCCTCAAAATATTGACCAAGTGGCCATTTCAGGCCGCGAAGAAAAATTACGTCAGGGAAATTTGAAATTACTGCGACACCTTTGATGTGATACCTTTGAAATTGGAAGAAACATTTCAGCTCAGTAGTGTGATCTCTTTTTTTAAGTTAGACTAGAGACTGCTTGCAGTCAACCTGATAGCTAATCTAGACTTCAATTAAACAGTGCTACTCACGTTTTGGAATGCCTCTTTGGGCATGTTTAATAACTAAGACCATTTCTTAACTTAAAATCTGTTCTTCCCATGATGTTTTATTGTATTGGTAAACATAGATGATGTTTTATTGTATTGGTAAACATAGATTTACGTCTCTTTTGCATTTTGTGGTCTACAGGTAATTTTTGAAACTAATAGAATGCCTAATGTTTTGACAGGATTTACAGAATTCCGAACTGAGGACATTCTGGATTACTGTTGAGTTAAACTATGGATTATAACAAGTTCAGGTAGTTGTTGATCTCTTATTTTTGCACATAGTTATGTGACAGTCAATTCTAGCAATTCCCATCCTTCTCTCTACACACATTCATTACCCGAGGCATTTAAGATCTGCTTTTTGAACAGACATTTGTCTACTTTATAAAAAAATCTGTTTGACATTTTTTTAAGGCCTGCATTTTCAGTTGTTGAATGACCTTCAGTAGCATTTTGAAGTAGCAATATGAACATTCAGGAGGCCTTAAACTTAAGCAAGACAGAAAACCCTAATCCAAATACAAAGCTAACTGCAAGCAACATGATGTACCGTTTGGTTAACTGGAGCACTATGTACATGTAGGTCAACCAGAATCTTATGTAGGTTAACTGGAATGGCTTGCATGGCTTGTATGACACATAAGTGCCATACAAGCCAGAAATACCTAACTCCAATAACTAGCATAACCTCAAGCCACCTCAGCTAACTATACTCAGGCTAACTGGAGTATTGCTTAGGCTTTCCAGGGAGCTTTTTAGGCTAACCAATGTGCTATTTATATAGACTGGTTGGCTCGCACTTTGTCAAGACCCAAGTTTTTTTTTTTTTAACTCATATGGGAATTAGCCAAGTAGTAGCTGTAAATTTGATTTAAATAAACTCCAGCCTAATTTTGGTTGGCAACTCGCTCTACAAGAAAACCAAACTTAGATTTCTGTGACATAATGTTTTGAAATGAACAGGTTACAAAAATTCAGCTTTAGGGTCCAAAACATTTTTAAACATCATTAAAATAATCTGACATTTTTCTGCAATGATTAATGAAAGGAGGGGTGCAAAGAAAATTGATTTCTTTCCTGCCTGACTCAGGTAGACTGGCAAGGTGAGACCATTATAAGCTTACCCGAAGTCCCATTTTTCTTTCGAAACAACTACAACAAAATATAAAAATCCATTAATGTCATTTGGCTATCTAGCAAGTGGAAAAAATATTGGATGCACTAGCCCAACATAAAAGCAACCAGTTTTTTTCACACACTGAAAGAGGCCATTTAATTTTAATATACAGTCTGCATGCTGGAAAATTGCAATTTCATTAAAATAAATAGTTTTTGTTTGTTTTGTTTCTATTTACAGGTGACTTGAAGACTTTGCAAGGGCATTCCTGTTAGTCAAAATGAACTCAAAAATACACATTGTATCAATGAAATAAAATTGTCACATGATTGACTCCCACATATTGCCAGTTTAAACCTGAATATACTTTTGTGACATTTATAGCTACTTATATAATATGAACATCCCAGAACCCAATATGGCTACATTTAAATACTGACACTTAATTGCATGCAAATTTTAAAGCCATTCTGGGGTTCATGACAAAACAATTTTGTTTCAATAAAAACATGTAAAAAATAATGAAATAACAGAGAATTTACATCATTAATTATTATCACAGGCCATAAATTTCACTCCAGGTTAAGTTTAATGTCTCAAGTTTTTTTTGCAGCACAGGCTTGGTTCCACAGGGTGTGGTTCCAAAAAATATCCATACCTCCCCCGAGGATGGTTCTTTGGTTTTGACCCTCCCACCCCCTGGGATTTCCAGGTTAGCTTCATACTTTCTTTTAAAAATTTGTGCTATTGAGACTCCCATCCCCCTCGGAATTTCCAATGACCATCCTTGGGGTGGGTATGGATATTTTCTGGAACTGCACAATGTAGGTATTTGCTTATGAAAGTAAGCTGCAGATTGAACTGATTGATACACACTAATCTATTTTCACATTTACCTGTTTTCTATGGGATATATAATTATATATTGTTTTTACTGGTTTCACGTGTAAAACTTGTAAATAGTGCTTTAAAAAATGGCCATGATTACTTTTTCCTGAAAATGCACGGCAGTGAAAAGTACAATTGAAAAGTTTGTTGGCTTCCTGCTCAGCGACCATTTTCGGTAGAAACAAAAGAAAATTTTGCCAAAGGCAGGAGTGTATGCTCTTTATGATGGCGTTGTCAGTTTCTTCTCATTTTAATTGGTTTTTGCCAGGATGGATTTTATTTCTTTCAGACGAAAGGAGTGGAGCCTGGGGAGAAGTTTTCGCAGCAGTCCCTCCCCCTCCCCCTCTCCGCTGCTAGGGGATTCCCGGTGGTCCGTATTGCGGGCTCACGACAAGAAAATGTTCAAAATGGCGACGAGTTATATAGTTTGAGTTATATAGGGTAGTTTTGCCGATGTTTTTCCTTCTTGACGCGATCACAACGAGTTTCCAAACACGGGATATTCTTCTTCAATTCGTATTCCCGATAACGAAGAACATGTAATGAGGAGACACGGCGAGGGAAACGTTTCGCAAACATTTCTTACAGAAACTTACAGGGACCTGAGGTAAGCGTTTCTCATTGTACAACGATTTTATTTTGAACACTGGTTTAAGCTTATGTATTCGACGTTTATATGTATGAGCATATATAAAAGTGCTAACGACAAAATCGTGCAAACTGGAATTAAAGCCGAGCTCGAAGGAAAAAAAAGATTTTGAGTGTCAGTCAGTTCGTCATGGCATGTGATTTGTATTTATGCTTGTCATCTGAATTTTAAGCTACTTCAAATTAATAAGAATCGCATCCTTTCATTATTTAGACGTGAGGAAATGTTTGTCAGAATATTGACCGAGTGGATTGTAACAAGTTCTGGGAGTTGTTGACCTCTTAACTGTTATAATGTACTGTTTGGCAACAGGCAAAGTGTTTTCAAGGCTAACTGGAGTGCTATTTAGGTTAACTGGAATCTTATGTAGGTTAACTGGAATGGCTCGCATGTTTCATGACACATAAGTGCCATACAAGCCAGAAATTCCTAACCCAATAAATATATAGCCTAACCTCAAGCCACATAAGCTAACTATACTCAGGCTTACTGGAGTACTGTTTAGGCTAACCAGAGAGCTATTAAGGCTAACCAGTGTGCTATTCAGATTAACTGGAATGCCTCACATGACTTGTTGGCTTGCACTTTGTCAAGAATCAAGTTTTCCTTTTTTTTTACTTTTGGAAATTAGCCATGTAGTAGCTGTAAATTTGATTTAAATAAACTCCATATTAGTTTTTGTTGACAACTTGCTCTACGAGAAAACAAAACAAAGATTTCTGTAATGTAATGTTTTGAGATGAACAGTTTACAAAAATTCAGCTTTAGGGTCCAAAACATTTAATAATCTGACATTTTTCTGCAATGATTATTGAAAGTAAGGGTGCAAAGAAAATTGATTTCTTCCTTGCCTGACTCAGGTAGACTGGGCAAGGTGAAACCACTATATGCTTATCCAAAGACTGATGTTTCTCCGGAAACAACAACAAAGTAAAAAATCCATAAATATCATTTTTGTATCTAGCAAGTGTAAAAAATTATTGGATCCAATAGCCCAACATGAAAGCAGTCAGTTTTTTGTTTCACACACTAAAAAGGCCATTTAATTTTAATATACAGTTTGCATGTTGGAAAGATAGCAATTTCACCAAAATAAATAGTTTTTGTTTGTTTTGTTTCTATTTAAAGGTGACTTGAAGACTTTGCAATGACATTCCTCTTAAGTCAACTTGAAAATGAACTCAAAAATACACATTTTGTTAATGTAATAAAATTGCCACAATTGATTCCCACATGTTGCCAGTTTAAACCTGAACATACTTTAGTGACCTTCATAGCTATTTATGTAATATGAACCCAGCCTCAAGAGTTATCATGGGCCCGATGAGGATAAGTAAGTAATTATGTAATATGGGCATCCCAGAACCCAATTAGGCTACCTGTGAATACTGGCACTTTATTACATGCAAGTTTAAGAAACCATTCTGGGGCTTGTGACAATAAAAATAATGAAATTACAGACAATTTAAATAATTATTATCACAGACCATAAAGTTTACTCCAGGTTAAGTAACGACGTCAAGTTTTTTTGCAGCACAGGCTAAAGTGTCTTCAATAGTTTAATGGCAGTCTAATTAAAATGTGTGGTTCCAAATAATATCCATACCTCCCCCAAGGATGGTTCTTTGCTTTGGACCCTCCTACCCCCTGGAATTTCCAGTATAGCTTCATATTTTCTTTTAAAAACTTGGGTTATTGAGATCACTCCCCTACCCCCCCCCCCCCCTACCCCTTCGGAATTTTCAATGACCATCTCCTTGGTGTGAGTATGGATATTTTCTGGAAGTGCACAATGTAGGCAATTTGCTTATAAAAGTAAGCTGCAGATTGGTTCACCTTAATCTATTTTGTTAACCTTTTCACATTCACCTGTTTTCTGTAGGATATATAATTATATATTGTTTTTACCGGTTTCACTTGTAATAATAATAATAATAATAATAATAATAATAATAATAATAATAATAATAATAATAATAATAATAATTCAATACTTATAGGGCGCAAATTATCATGTGAAAATGTTCAAATGCGGCTTACATGCATAAAAAGTATAAAAACCTAGTTAAAATAGATAGCCAAATTACATTTAAAATATTAAAATTAGAACTGTTTAAAATGTAAATATACAATAAATATCCTAAATATCCTAAAAACTCAAATAACCGAGTTCCAAAAATATAAACAAGCCGCGCATCTCATAGGGAAACTAGCGCGCGCAGTTGTATCCAACTGAAGCTATGCGTGCGATAGGAGTGGAATTGAGGCACAGAGACAATATACAACCTAAAGAAAAAAAGGTTTAACAGGGGATACGTTGATATTTTTTAACCTTGCGCTGCTGTTCGTAGGCATGGTAAAAGAATATCCTATGGTAAGAAAAAAAAAAACAAACATTTTTTGTCAACTTCAATAGGTATGCTCTGTGTGGACTCCGGTAGACCCAGTCTCCAAAGGCACCTATCTTCGTCTCGTGAAAGGTTCTCACAGGTCACCTCAGTATTTCATGCCGTTGCACTTTAATGTTCCTCAACACCAAATAAAGCCAGGAGACGAAGAGAAAGCGAAATAATTTCTACCAACATCAGACGTTGATGGAGATGAGCAGTACCAAGTCTTGACCTGGGACATGGAGGTATACATGTACATTTTAAGCTAGTCTGATTGTATCACATCTTCCCCCGGTAACTCCTTGGAAAAACTCCCGAGGGAACCTCCGTGTTGTCCCGAGAACATTTAAACTCCTCAGGCGGGAATTATCTTTCTGCCTTGAGTCATAAGATCGTGTTTCATTTCTGATCACGAGGCTGCTTCATCTCCTGTTGTTGTTACTTTTTTTACTATTATTAATGTAGCGACACACACTTCAGGGCCGATGAAAAGATTTGCTTTTGTCGATGACTAAATATAGCCTTCAATCCATTTCTTTAACCCACTCTTTAAAATATTTGTTATATTTCAAATATTGTACGTGGATCCCGTTGTTTCTTGGAAAGAGGTCATGAAAACTTTATATTGCTTATACGAGTGGCCTGATGCATGACTAATTGTTGCTCGGCTGAAAGTTATTTTTCGGGATGGTGTGGGGGGGGGGGGGGGGGATTGTCATATAGCACAGTTTTACGTTAACAGTCAGGTCTTAACATTGCGCCAAATGGCTACTAGAAGAAGTAGATTTGAGTAGCATTGTAGCCCTATGCACGCAGTACGTGCCTATAATCTACTATTCTTATTTCAGCCTGGGGACTGCATTGTTTTCCACATGAAAACACTTCACGCAGCACATGGAAACAACCTGTCAACACCGCAGCGGGTGTTCTCCACAAGATGGCTTGGAAATGATGCTGTTAAGGGAGACAGGTCGTGGTTGGATCTACCACCAAGCAAGGAACTGAAAGATTTAAAACGAGGAGACAATCTCGTAGAATCGGGTGCATTCCCTATTGTTTGGACCAGTAAATAAGACCCTTATTCCTCGTTACGCCCTTCCCCCCTTCTGCCTCCATGCACCACTTTTGCGATCGAAGTTTAGCCTCTGGACCCCACCGCAAAGTACAAAAAGTTAAATGTTAAAAGTTACATGTGATTTAAGAGCTGGCAATTCTTTAATTATTTTAAAATCATTTGCAATAATAGTATTGTATGTAAACTATAATGCGGTAAATAAAGTGTGTTGTTGTTGTTGTTGTTGGATAGAAGCAAGAAAAATCTCTGGCTGCAAAAAAAAAACAAAACAACAGCAACAAAAAAAGCTCTCAAATGCTTTCACGTTCAATAGCATTTATTTATATTTTTACCCAAACTAAAAGGAGACAGTATTTGGAATTTCTTTGAGTTAATTAATTAGGTAAAGTCTGTATACGAGCCTCGGGGCCCATCAGGCCGGAGCTTATCCCGGTTTTCGTAGCATGAAGCGACTACGAGTATTGCTACACCCCCCTGGACGGGATGCAAGTCCATCGCAGGGTTACCCCCAGGAGTAAATTTGCAGGTACCCATTTATACACCTGGGTGGAGAGAGGCACTATGAGAGTAAAGTGTCTTGCCCAAGAACACAACGCAGTGCCCCGGCCAGGGCTCGAACCCGGACCGCCCGATCCGGAGTCCAGCACACTAGCCATTAGGCCACCGTGTTTCCCAATTAATTAAATTAACTAAAAGGAGACAGTATTTGGAATTTCTTTGAATTAATTAATTAACTAATTAATTAGTTATAAACCAACCACATAGCCATAAATTGAAGATACCGAAGGTAGAAAAGTCCCGACAAAGATTTAATTCGTTTGCTTGTACACTTTAAATTTAGTTCTTTTAAGTTTGTTTTACTCAAACTCCCTCGCACGGCCATTTAAATAACTTCACTATGTCCTGTTTCCCGCGGGCGTGACGTTCCACTTCTTTTTTATGCAGGACTTCGGTCTTCTGTCCAATCATTATTTTGTGACGTAGTCTCTGGAAACCACATTTTTTGGCGTTGCTAAGTTTTCGAGTGTCAGTCACAGCTTTTTCCTCACTTTCTTCAGCAGTTGGGATGTCTAATTGTTTTTGTTCTTCTTCCAAGTCAAGTTCATCTTGGCCGATCCTTAGCGTCTCTTGTTGTAACTGTAAGAGCAAGTGGCAAAAATGTCTGAATTTAAGTTAAGGTTACTGACCCTGGTGCTGATGGGAGCCGTGGTCTAATGGTTAGTGCGTTTGACTCCGGATCGAGCGGTCCGGGTTCGAGCCCTGCCTGGCCGGGGCACTGCATTGTGTTCTTGGGCAAGACACTCACTCTCATGGTGCCTCTCTCCACCCTGCGGGTAACCCTGCGATGGACTAGTAAAAAGTGTTGGGAAGGTTTGCACTTTTGTCCGTTTCCTCCCCTACCCTATTCACAGTGAGTTGAACTTCTACTAACCTTATTTAACCAATATCGAAAAGGGAGTCACCAAAATTGGAGTAAGAGAACGGCTTGATAAAAGCAGTTCGTGAATAGTGTTTACTAAGTTGAATCCAAAACTCACTGCATGGAGTATATTTTTACTACCTATCCAACTACTTTTCCTTGTGGTTGTAGGCTACATCTTCTTGGCTTGCTTTCTCCATCCATTACCCCATCAGCATCAGTCTAATCCAATTCTCATTCTACCCCAGTCTCCTTTCATCCCACTAACAGCCTGGGCCTCCGACGCATGGCAATTCTTTACCCGGGTCGATCAAAAATGCTTGAAAGACGTCAGCTTTTCTTATGAAGATAGATCAGGTTGTCCGTACAACCGAAAACCAACTAAAACCTCTGACCTATATGCAAGGCAGCATGGAGCCGGAAGTTACTTAAGCCCTGTTTTCAAGGTTTTCTTCCTACTGCCAGGGTAATCTTAGTAAGAGGGTTAAAGATACCTCGAGTTTAAAATAAAAGCAAAAATTTACAGGTAGAGTAACCCTACTTCTGGTGACAAGTTACACCGGTTACGCTGCAGTAATCAGGGTGGTTTAGCAAGAGAACGGGAATTTCAGTTGACGACGACGTGCCCATCAAAAATACCCATCTATGGATAGGAACTAAGGGCGCTGGTCTTACAATCTGATGATCTTGGGTTTAAGCCCACCGTGTGGTTAGGGTTGTCCAATATACACAAACGGATTCCATTGGTTCCATTAGTACGAATGGTACCAATGGAATGGATGGCCAGTCGATCGGTATTCTATTAGTGAAGTGCATCTCATTATGGGGCCTTCTCATATATATAGATAGCCTGTGTACAGCCGTCCCGCTCCCCTCAAAAAAATCGGGGATTTTTTTGAGGGGAGCGGGACGGCTGTACACAGGCTGATATATAGAGGATATTACACGGTGGCGAGAAGATATGAATTTTATGTTCGAGTGGCAGAAACGATATCTCACGAGTGAGATGTCGTTTTTGCCACGAGAACATAAAATTCATATCTTTGAGCCGACGTGTAATGTTCTTTTTATTATATGGAGACCAGATGTAATTGAAATTGCCGATTTTTATTTCATTGTTTTCGAAAATCGAGCAAGTTTTACAAATCACCGTTCGCCTTCACAGAAAATACAAAGCACCTGTGTCCAGGATATCTGAGTATATAGAACCCTAACTGAATTCCAATCAAACAAAATACATGAAATACTTGTCAACTGAATATCGTAACACGTGAGAACTGAAAACATCACTGACCATGCTGACTGTGACTTGAATCCGATGCAGCAATGTCTTAACGGTCGATAGTTTTCAACTGCTTTTGTTTTCTTCTTTACAACGTCTCGCACTTTGTGAAATTCCTTGCAAGAATTCTCTCTAAAAGTCTTGAAATCGTCAAGGTTTCCATTATCATGTTCTCGTCCTTGAGTTTTTCGGAAAACTCATTCTTTTTCGTCGCTTAATTCGATGCTTGCTCACAACAAATCTGAACAACACAAGAAACCAAGTTCATTCAACAAAGTAGAAATGGCGCAAATCGTGACGTCAATGAGCGATATGACACTCGCGAGCGTGTTGTAGAATGAGCGTGTGAATGCGTGCGTGTGGAATGTGTGTGGAATGTGAGTGTCATTATGTAATAGACTTAATATATGCTTGTAACGTTCATTCAAGGCGGTTCGAATAAATTGTACACGTTGGTTGGAGCTCGGCTCTCGAAATCGTCATGGTGTCAGGAGTAAAAATCCGTATCGCCCGGTTCCTCTGATACATTAACAGTTTGAAGTTTCGCTCATCGTTATGGCAGAGGGACTCCGAAAACCTGAGCCGCTGAGCTTCGAGGGAAATGTCTCGTTAAATTGGAAAAATTTCAAACAGGAGGTGGAAATATTTATCGCCGCCGCACATGGAGAAAAGGATGCCAAGACTAAAGCGTACATCTTCTTGAATTTGGCAGGAAGAGAAGCAATTGAAAAGGAGAAATCTTTTGTTTACGCTCCCGCTGTGCTGAACGAAGATGGAGGCGTTCGAGTCGCAGCAGAATCTCGCGAGAGTATCGAAGTGCTTAAAAGGAAATTTGCTGAAATCTGCGACCCTCGTGGAAACGTCATTATGGAAAGGCACAAATTCAACACACGAGTACAGAAAGTGGGTGAACCGTTTCAGTCTTTTGTGGCCGATCTAAGAATCCTAGCAAACACATGCGAGTATGGCACTTTGAAGGACGAGCTTATTCGTGATAAAATAGTATGCGGTGTCGCCTCTCCGCTTATCAGAAAGCAGCTTTTGAAAGAAAGAGGGCTCACACTCGACCGCGCCATCGACATTGGTATAGCCAACGAATTATCCGACAGAAACAACAGCGAACTCTCGAGCAATGTCAGCGATTCAAAGGAAGAAGTTTATGGCGTTGGCAAAGGGAGAAAATTTCCGAAGAAAGATTCGAAACCTGACATCCAAAATTGCAAGAATTGTGGTGGTAACCATGCACCTAAGCAGAAATCCTGTCCAGCGTTTGGCAAGAAGTGCCTTTATTGTGGAAAGCTCAATCATTTTGAAAAAGTTTGCCTTTTAAAACGCGCTGGCGGGCTTCCAAGTACGCGTCGAGGTTTCAATGGTCAACGGTGGAATCGGGATTCAAATGTTCAACGGTCCAATCGCAGGCGTCCTGTTGACGAAGTCTCTCCCGAGTTTCCTACCTCACAAGATGAGGATTTATTTGTCATTGATGCGATTACTTCAACTCTAGGGCACAAGCGTGAAATCTATTGCACAATGGAAATTAATGGCAAACAAGTTGAAATCAAAATTGACACTGGCGCTAAATGCAATGTCATCACGCTCGACTTGTTCAAACGGATCAGCCGTAATGAGGAGATTGATCAGACGAAAGCGGTGCAATTAGTTGCCTATGGCGGAGACACATTGACTACACTGGGAACTGTGAAGTTCGAGGTTCACACAAAGTCGATATCCCGTAGGCTGGAATTTCACGTGGTTGATAAACCAGTAACGTCATTGCTTGGCCTTGCAGATTCACTGAGCTTGAATCTCATTCAGTTGCACAGTGAGGTTCACGAAGTTGAAGCTGCTGATGCCTTCCGTGCAGCAATACTTGAAGACTACAAAGATTTATTTGAAGGCGATCTTGGCAATCTACCTGTCGTTTACAAGATGAGGCTTGATCCCGATGCAACTCCTGTTGTCAGACCATCTCGCAAAATACCCCTTGCAATGGAAGAGAGTGTGAAAGAAGAGCTTGATAGGATGGTCAAGATTGGAGCAATCGTACCTGTGTCCGAGCCGACTGAATGGGTCTCACAAATGGTAGCGGCAAAGAAGAAAGACGGCAGTGTCCGCATCTGCATCGATCCGAGGGATCTCAACAAAGCCCTTAAAAGACCCCACCATCCTATGAGAACGGTTGAAGATGTTGTATCGCGCATGCCCAATGCCACAGTATTCTCCACACTTGACGCGAGAAGTGGTTTCTGGCAAATCAAACTTGACTACGAATCTTCATTGCTCACGACTTTCAGTACCCCCTTTGGAAGGTACCGATTTCTTCGCATGCCGTTTGGCCTCACGTCTGCCTCAGAGGTCTTCCAGCGTGCCATGGAAGAGCTGTTTACTGGATATCCCTGTGCCATTATCGTTGATGACCTGTTAGTATGGGGCGAGGGAACAGCGGATCATGATGCCAACCTTAAGAAAATTTTACAAAGGGCACGAGAGATCGACATGAAACTTTCCCCAAAGAAATGCAAGTTCCGGCTTGATCAAGTGTCTTACGTTGGCCATCAGTTCACAAAGGGTGGTCTCAAGCCTGATGAAGCCAAAGTTAAAGCTATCAGAGAGATGCCAACTCCTAATGACCCAGAGGCACTCCGGCGATTTCTTGGCATGGCCAATTATCTTCACAAGTTCATTAACAACTTCAGTGAGAAAACAGCGCCACTACGCGAATTGCTGCGGAATGACACACATTGGAGCTGGGAGCAAGTACAGCAACGAGCCTTCGAAGCCCTCAAGGCAGATATCTCTCAGCCACCTGTTCTGAGGTACTTCGACCCCTCAAAGTCTGTCACACTGTCTGTTGATGCCTCAAAGAGTGGTCTTGGTGCTGCATGCTTGCAAGATGGTTGCCCTGTGGCCTATGCTTCACGTGCCTTAACGGAAGCCGAAACACGATATGCCCAAATCGAGAAGGAGCTTCTCGCAGCTACATTTGCATGCAAGAAATTTCACGATTTCATCTATGGTCGACAAGCTACCATCGAGACGGATCACAAGCCTCTTACAGCAATCGTGAACAAGCCTCTTCACTCAGCTCCTGCCCGTCTTCAACGTATGCTCTTGTTGCTCCAGAAGTACAACTTGAAGTTCGTCTTCAAAAAGGGAACTGAGCTTTATGTAGCGGACACATTGTCACGCGCCTACACTGATGAGGAGCCAGTTTTTGAGGCTGATGAGCAGATGGACATCCTGTCTCTCACGTCAATTTCCCCTGCACTTATGGCCGAACTTCAGAGACATACTCTTGCAGATCCTGTTATGCAGAAAGTTGCTCATTTTATCTGTAATGGCTGGCCAGCAAAGTCCAAGAGTATAGCCCCAGAGGTACAACCATTCTTTCCAATACGAGATGAGATGATCGTGGATGATGGAATCATCTTGAAAGGCCTGAGAGTGGTGGTTCCAGAAACGTTGCGCAAAGAATACGTTCAGCAACTCCACAAGGGGCATCCTGGGATAGATGCTACGAAGAGAAGAGCAAGGGAAATCGTGTATTGGCCTTCTATGATGCTCGACATTGATTCTGCCGTAGCGTCCTGCCAGCCTTGCAACAGTACCAAACCTCATCAGCAGAAAGAACCGCTTCTTATGCACCCGGTCCCAGACCTCCCTTGGTCCCTTGTAAGCGCGGACATATTTGATTGGAATGGTTTGCAGTACCTGATACTCGTTGACTCCTACTCTGGTTGGTTCGAAATGAACACCCTCAGTGATTTGTCGTCCAGAACCGTGATCCAGAAGATGAAGCGACACTTCGCTGTCCACGGCATTCCAACCAGGCTGCTAACGGATAATGGTCCTCAATTTTCAAGCAGAGAATTTGAGAAGTTCGCCAGTGAATGGAGCTTCGAACATGTTACCAGCAGCCCTTATTTTCCTCAGTCCAATGGTCTGGTTGAAAATTCAGTTAAGCAAGCCAAGAACCTGCTTGACAAATGCAAGAAGGATGGCTCTGACCCGTTGCTTGGCCTTCTCAACCTCAGGAACGTTCCAAGAGATCAAATCCTAGGTTCTCCTGCTCAGCGATTGATGTCCAGGCGCACAAGGTGCGTTCTTCCAGTTGCTAAAAAACTTCTCACTCCCAAAACACTCAACAGCAGGGACGTGTCCTCGCGTTTGAAGTTGAAACGTCAACAGCAGAAGTATTATTACGATCAGCATGCCAAACCTCTCCCACCTCTCAGTCCACAGCAGGTTGTGCGACTTCAGACCAATAAAGGATACCAGAAATTGGGCGTCGTTAAGCAACCCGCCGCACAGCCACGGTCGTACATTGTACAAGCTGAAGGAAAGGAGTACCGCCGAAACCGAAGACATCTACTGTCTGTTCCGGAACCAGTGACAGACCACGATGTACCTCCTCCTTCCTCACCTGTTGTAGCATCCGACCATAATGTACCTCCTTCCCCGACTGTTGCGTTTCCAACACCCGAGACGCCTGCCAAATCTGCAGTCACACAGCAGTCTTCGGCAAATACACCCGTCAGACCCCAGGTCCCGGCTCGTGGCCCAGAAGGTTATGCTACCAGATCCGGGAGGATTTCAAGACCGAATCCGAAGTTTCAGGACTATGTTACTTGACTGGAAACATTGAACTTCTATGAGCTTGCTCAGTCACTAGGATTGTTAATGACACTGTTTTGACTGTTTTGCCTTCTGATTTATTCCGCCTGTTATTTTGTTTTCATAAGCTTTGCTATAATGTGCTTATTTGCAAAGGGGGATGTAGAATGAGCGTGTGAATGCGTGCGTGTGGAATGTGTGTGGAATGTGAGTGTCATTATGTAATAGACTTAATATATGCTTGTAACGTTCATTCAAGGCGGTTCGAATAAATTGTACACGTTGGTTGGAGCTCGGCTCTCGAAATCGTCACGTGTCATACGGAAAATACGCCACTCGGGTCCCGGATGGAGTGGCGTATGGAATCTACGAGTGGTTTAGTTCCCAGTAAAACACTCTCGTCCATATAATAAAAGCTTATTCTATTCGTCTTTTGGTTCCATTGGTACGATTGGTACCTATGAAATGGATGACCAGTCCATTGGTATTCTATTGGTGAAGTGCATCTCATTATGGAAACTAATCTAAATTGCCTTGTCATATATAGGAGCTTATTCTACTCGTCCATTGGTTCCATCGCCACTTTTGCTCGTTTCGGCCGGAGAGCTTTGGTTTTCTTCTTTCGTGGAACCTCTTTCGCCGCGTTTATGCTTGCCAATCATCAGCAGATGAAAATTTGGGCAAGATTTCTGCACAGCCCCGTGCATTTATTATGCATACCGTTCTAAATTTGTTATAAACAATAAACAGAACAATAGAGCGCCTTTGGGACTAAAGCGCTTTGTTTCAGTCATTTTTTTTTTCGAAGTCAAAAATAGTTTTAGACGATAATTTCTCAATTTCGAGTCGAAAATAGGTAACATAATTTAAGACTTAGAAAAAGTTTGCAAAACGTTTGGGATTTCGCGTTCAAAATACCGCAAATTGAAAGCAAATGGTGAAATTTTTGGCGCTTTCATCGTGTTATAAAATTAAACCCAAGCTTACAAATAGCGACTCAGACCTTGGGGTTAGCTTTAAAATGTTGTTTGGGTCAGCGAGTATTTTAATTCTGCAAAACACAAATAAAGTTTACTAAATTATTGCCTTTATTTTACTTTTCGTGTTGTTCTGTCTCGACGTTTTTCCTTGATTTCTTCCTTGAAATGCAGTCAACACGACGGGAAACGACGGGAGCAGGTTGTTTCCCTGCAACACTGTATGCAACGCGCGCTCATGAACAGCCATAATCTTGCACAGCATGTATAAGGTTGAGAAAGACATCGAAGTATCACCTCTGGCGCACGACAAAGAGAAATAGTCGAGGAATTAGTGGAGGATTTAGAAGATTTCAGATACTTTTTCGACACGAAGGCTTCGAAGCAAACACCGTTAGAGAACACACGAAACTTCAACCTTCCCTGTTATTCACCAGGGAGCCAATGATTAACATATGTGATGCATGTTTTCGTAGAATCAGAAATATGCTTAAAAAAGGTGAATAAATAAATTGTAATGTAAACCTTTCTTTGTTTTCATGTCTGGCAAACAAATAAAATTGATTTATCAACGGGCAACTTTCAACTGAACCTCGCGTGCAATTGATTGGGTGGCTTGGGGTAGGACTGGGTGTTAGTCCTGTTGGGATGGTTTATTTCATGGGTTGAGCTGTTTGTGCATGGTGCATCACTAACTACATAGCCCCTTACTACGACTAAGAGGCATTTTTTGGAAAAAATGCTCGCAGACAAAACAATTTTTACGTGCAATTTGTTACGTCAAAACTGTCTCGTTCAATAGTAAATTTTTATCATTTAAAAAAACAAGAACTAATTTAATTGTCAAAATGTCATGAAATGGCTTGCTCTCTTAGCGCTTATTTTGTTGCTAGCTTTTTTACAACCGTAACGCGATACTTTTGTCTGTTACAGGATACTTTTGTGTTTTTGCCACACTCTATAAAACGATACCTTTGTTCTTTTTTAAAAACGCATGTAACATGACACTTTTGTAACATGATACTTTTGTTTTTCTTGAAAACACCAATCTCCATTGAGTAATCGAAAAGTAATAAACGAAGTAATAAACGAATCAAATCAAAAACCATCTTTGTAGGAAAGCTTTTAAAGCGTAGTACACCTGGAGTATTTGTTTCCTGTCGTAACCGTAAATTTTCATTCAACAAACAGGAACAAGAACTAATTAATTTTAGTTATCAAACTGTCACGGAATGGCATGCTCTTATTCTAGCCTGTTGCCGCTATCAATCGTACTTAATTTTAAGAGCAAAACCATTTTAAAGTCAATACCCATACCGTTTAATTAAATGTCTAAACGTGGTATGTTTAAGGTAAAAAAACATAAACGCTACTTGTCCGAGATTCAGTGAATCGAGCAAGATGCTAAAGAGACCAATTAAATTAATTGCGGTTTTCAGTTGGCGCCGAGGTCCATTGTGAGTTCATATTTTCCCGTGAAAGGAGTAAAATGATGTAATGTATATGCTCAGTTGGTAGAGCATCGCACCGGTATCGCGGAGGTCACGGGTTCCAATCCCGTTGAAGCCCTGTTTTTTTCAGGCTTTTTTATCCCAATTGCTTAAATTGGAAATTCACTGCGAAGATCACATATCACCTTCATATATATCCGCAGTTCACATATGAATCATTTCATACACATTACATCATTTTACTCCTTTCACGGGAAAATATGAACTCACAATGGACCTCGCTCCCAATTTGTGGCTTGTAGCTCAGTTGATAGAGCATCGCACCGGTATCGCGGAGGTCACGGGTTCGAATCCCGTTGAAGCCCTGATTTTTTTTTTCAGGCTTCTTTGTTCCAATTGCTTAAATTGGAAATTCACTGCGAAGATCACATATCAGTTTCATATATATCCGCAGTTCACATATGAATCATTTCATATACATTACATCGGTAAAAAAACGTTAACAACTTTTAACACTGTACTATTGCATTTCTAATCAGGGCTTAAAAAAATTCTTTCAGTGAGGATTGTCTCTGTCCGGGATCGTTATCAGATTTGATAACCTCGACCAAAACAAGCCATTAGCCAATCGCTGCTCAAGTTTTCGCTCACGTGATATTATTTGGCAGCAGCAGTGGCGACGAGGCGTATCACAAAGCAATTATATCGAATGAATTTTATGCTTGCTTCGCAGTAGATTACTGGATTATGGAATAAAAACAGAGACGCACGAAAAAAAAAACTATCCCCGTTCAGAAGTTTCATATCTGGATAGACATCGTATAATTTTTGTTCCGAGTAAAATGGCACAGTGAAGGTAGAAAACAATTATTCTGCTAACAAAAGCGTTTTTTATTAATACTAATGTGATAGCTTCTGTTTTCACTCATGCAGGCTTCATTTTCTTGGTAGTTGGCGAAGCTGATTGTTCCGGCAACAGTCTGTATAAAATATAAACGGAACAGCAACATTAAAAATACATTTTGAGTTTACAAATTGACACTTAAAACGAGTTGCTTCCACATTGAAGTTTTCGAACGCACAAGATGCGATTGCCTAAGCTAAGCGAAAGCTATAATATAATTTCGTTTTCTTTGCATGCAGAAGCGTGTTGAGGGCCGAATTCGAAACATCTCTTTCTATGATTCACCACCATGAAATTGAAATATAAACAGTATCGAAACAGTATGCGACTCTCCCTCGGTCGACTCTCTGTCCCTATATACTGAAGATAGGATAGCTTACCTCGATGGCCATATCCAATCTCGCCTTCCATTTCTGCGATTGCTAATATGATCCTCCTTTTAACGTCGTCTTTAAATCTCGTCCATGGAGTCTTCTTTGCACTTTATTTCCCACACACAAGGGATGAATGCGCCTCCGCCGTGCTGGTCATTTTGTTTCCATTTTTGAAGTACCGGAGTTCCCTTTGTCGTTGTGGGCTCACCTGATATGGTTCTGGCACAACAACAAAGATATAGCTGGCAAATTAAATTTAATTCGTATTACACCTCTGTTCACTTGAATGTGTCTGTAAACTTGGTAGTCAATTTCCGGAGAAAATTGGTTTAGTAAAGATCAGTAGTCTATTGTTGTGCATTCGGTGATATGACCAGTTCATATAAAATAAACTATAATTCAAGTAATATGCTTTCGTACCATACAGTTCACTCAATAAATCCAACAATAAGCTTTATAATGTAACGACTGGTGTGCCGGCAAACTGACCTATTGTAGTTTGCCCGGTGTTTCCGGAAAATATTTCAGGACCGTGAGTTGTCGATCCCAGGCGATCACACATGTCTGGCAAACATGATTAGACGGATGAATAAAATCGTTTTCGTCTTCAACATTTACACCATAACGTTCAAAATCAAGCTTGAATTTTTCTTTAGGTCTTGTAGACGTCTTTTTCGAAGACGCATTCTTGCTCCAAAATCGACATGATTAGCTATTTTGATTCTCTGCGTATCGGCATCCGTCATCTCAATGCTTAGGAGCACATCAATTACAGCTGAAAATATGGCCGCCGTTGCGAACAGCACATCACAAATCAAAATACCCCCGTGCACTTTTTTCACAGATCGTGCACAACAACAAAAACACGTAAAATCGCAAGAATATGGCATGAAGATTAACGACATATTTTTTGTGAGTGTCGCAAAAATCTACAAGTAACTTAAATCTAATGGCAAGGTAGAAAACATACCTGATTTGGATGCAAAATTGCAAGCGCTGTTCCACTTCACGAGTAACATTTTCCATCGTTTGCGCTCGTCTTCGACCGCCATCTTCAAAACAAGTGAAGCTTCTTCCTTTCTGGTACTTATCGAATAGAATTATGGGTAAATTACCCGAGTATAACCGAACAAACAATGAACAAAGCGAAGTGAATACGAAAATTCCCGATTTTTGAAATGGCCGCCATGTTGTGACGTCACATGGTTATCAAATCTGATAACGATCCCGGACTTTCTCTCTTTTTATTGTCATCCGTAAGTCAATGTATCCTCCATCGAAGAAAGCGAACATAGAAATTTTTTTTCCTTTAAGCCGGTCTTGTCAAATGACAAAATGAAATTGCGTAGCGCTGTCATAGCCTCGTTATTCGTTATATCGAGGTATATTTCACGTTCGGGCTTCTGGATTGTGTTCGTTATAACGAGGATTTCGTTATATCGAGGTTCGTTATATCGAGGTTCTGTTCCATACATTTTACTGTAATTTTTGCCGGGCTGAAGACAATCGTTCGTTATACCGAGGACTTCGTTATATAGAGGTTCGTTATATCGAGGCTCCACTGTAATTGGCTTTCAATCCTGGGCTAATTCAAGCTAACCGAATTATTGGACGATTGACGTCACGCAACAACGGCTTTTATGCCAAACAGCTAGAAGGCGCGCGAATGGCCGCAAGGTTTGAACACTGTGACGAAAATATTTCCAAATTATTAGATAATAAAGATAGCAAAAAACACAAAAAAAGTTTCAAAGGGAAATCACTTTGATTTTTGAGTCTAATGCGCGTGCACATTAGACTCTATGTAGTGGAAAAAACGCTGTTAGCAATCCCAAGGGAATGGTTCGGGATCGATAATCGTTCGGTGTAATTGTGCTTAAACAATAGCCCGCCTCATTGCGGGCTTGGTGCGGTGGTCGTAATCCAATCAGGAAGCAAGGATATTGTTAACGAAGCAACAGTCGAACGGAGCTCGAGCGCGACACGCACTTGTAAAAGACATTGTTATGTATGTAATTGGAATAAATGTTTTACAGTGCAAAATATTATGAATCCTCGTTTTGAAGTGTGAAGCCACTGAAAATGTTCTCCTTCCAGCTTTTTTTTTATAATCCGTGGGAAACGCAACGTGAAATCGACATCTTTTGATGAAAAAAGTCCGGAAGTGACATTTGTGTTCATAAACGAAAACAAACTTTGAAAAAAAAAATGGAAAATTAAATAAGATTGTAGTCAGCAATTGATTGTTCAATTCAACTGAAGTAGGATTTCATTCACAGAATGCAACTTTCATTAAAAAGAGTTTTGTTTTCACCATTCAAGATTCGATCTAGAGCTTGAAAACAAGACAGTGTAATCAAATTACATTTCGCGCGGAATTTGCATAAATATTGAAACTTGCCAAAAAGTAGTTAAGACAGAATGAAAACTCGCTTTAATAGTTATTGAATTCTGATCTGATTGTTATCTCCATGTATTGACTATTTGAAAGCTGTTCTCAGTCATAAAACAAAACTCTTTCATCCAACTGCTTGCAGTGTTTAATAGACATGAAAATATTTCGCTTAATTAAATTACATTCTGCACGCAATGTTTTCTTTGCTCTCCTGTGTCGAAACGTTTAAGGAAATTGAAATCTTTGTTGAGCAGTATTGCATAAATTGCAAAGGAATTGAAAAAAAGATATATTTTGGCTTATTTTGATGGGATTTAGGATATTTAGGATACTGAATAAGCGCTGTATCTTGTCTATCTATGGGGCGGACCATTATTTTTTTGGAAGCTGGGGGATGAAATTTTTTTTCCAAGACAAACAATTTTTTTTTCTGTATCGTTGTCTGTGAAAACATTTTTTTCCGGTGTCATCTTCCTGCAGACAATTTTTTTCATGCCTGCAAAAAATTTAGTTGGGCTTTTTTGCTTTTGCAAACAAATTTTTCAGGATCCCCCCCCCCCCCCCCCCCTCCTCTAAATCTGTACGATCTTCCTATGGTCTACAACGCACTAATCTAAATGAATCGATGAACTCAAACCCTAAGTAACATGTTTTTCCTATTTCAAATATAACATTTCGTCAACTTTCTTAATATATATACTTAAGAGAACAAATATTATCGACTTCTTCTGAACCACTCTTACTACCAAACCTCTACTACACCTCTTGCTCTATGCCGTAAATACCGAAACTACTTCAACATATTTCAACTGCACTAACAATCCATGAAGCATTAGACTCATGTACCCACTGGGTACTATTTTTAAAGCTTATTTTCGGGAGAGAAGTATCCAAAATCCTGCAAAAGCGGAGGAATTGGCCACTGTTTTGCGAAAATTCTACGTCGAAGTGAGAACCAATTTAAATGCATTTTGTGTTTTTAGAGCTCTGGAAATATTTTGAATGAATAATAAAACTATTTTTAAATTCGGTTTTCGTATAATATGAAGAATTATGCAGATCTCATACTCAACCTCATCCAATATAATTGCTAAAAATTTAATAGACGCACCGGGCGTTTTTAGATCATTTACGGCTTCCGTTTACATTGCTCACACATTGTCAATCAGATAAGTGGAGGAAAATGAGAGAAATAGCCAAAGAAAAAAAAAGGAAGAGAAAGCCGCCGAAATACTGCCTCGACACTGAAGAATTCGCCAAAACACTCACTCCATTTACAATCATTCCAGCGAAACAGTTAAACAATATGGGTTGAAATGTGGAATGAAAACAGTACTTAAATCTTAATATTTATGTATCAGTTAATGATTTTACCGCATTTTATATTCTGTAGTCTAACACTGTATTTGTGGGCAAATATAGCTATTCACTAATCACCACAAGTTGTGTTTAACTCTGTTCGGTCTATGAACATGATGAATGCAGGAAATGTTTTGTTAGTTGTAAATTGGCTAGTTATAAATAGGATGTGGCAATTTCTATATCAAAAATATTCCATTGTTCTCGCGAGATAGCCAATCACAGAGCCGCTTTAGATCGGTGCAGTAAGGCTCCTAGTTCTTATAAAAATTGACGAGCTGGTAATAGCGACAACTGACCAAATTAAAGAAAGTTATGTAAAATATCGTGTTGAGAAATAATAGTGTTAATTAACCGATATAAGTGTATGTAAAACAGTTTTCGAAGCACCAGCTGAGCGCATATAATTTAAATGTCACCAATATCAAGACATATTATCTTTCAACATGGTACTTTTCAAAACTTTTCAAGCACGTTAACAGGTTAAACGTGGCCATGTCAATCGAATTGTCATGACAGTTGATATGTTAGCTAAATTTTAATGATGCGCATGGAAAAATCCTCGGTAGTATAGTGGTGAGTATCCCCGCCTGTCACGCGGGAGACCGGGGTTCGATTCCCCGCTGGGGAGAAAATTTTTTTTGCCACGAACCTAGGATAATCTTCCATTTTATTTATTCCTTGTAATGAATACCATTATTTTCTTCTCTGAGAGGAAAGCCATCATAGGAATCGAAAAGGCAACAGCCTTATAAAATAAAAAGCATGCAAAATAATTTTAGAAAGTGATTACCGACGGTATACCTTTTCCTTTCATGTTAACACACTATCAAACAGATAAGCGAAAGAAAATGAGAACCTTAAAAAATAGACTGGAAAGAAAGAAAGAAAGAAAGAAAGAAAGGAGGCCAAGAGATAACATCAAAAAAAAAAAACGCAACAAACAATTCTCTCTCAATTCCTTATTCTTGCGCGCGCAAAATTGTTTAGAACCCAGGTTTCCTCTAATTTAACGTCACAAATGATTACGACGCGCGTTGTCATAACAACTAAATACTCTATGACTCAATCTTGTTTTGAGCCCTTTTCGTTGCTGCATAGCAAACCGTGGATACCACTCGGATACCACGTTTTATATAAAAAATCACTGGAATGTTTTACCCGTGGTTTTTTTGTTTAACTACTACATCACAAAACATCTCTCTAATATGGGGAGAGAAACGAAAGCATCGGTTCTGTTGAAATACCTTTTTACGACTATTTTGCGTTATGCAAAATAGGAGTGTTGATGGGGCTTTTTGCGTTGCTGTTAATCCATTCCTGTTAAACTATTAATTTATGCATTAAATTTGTATTAAATGCGTCTTCCCGTGCCTCCCCTGCTACGTATCGTTTTGTACCGAAGCCGTACTACTGTGTTCTGTTTATATATTAGGGGGATAGTTGTAGTGTATTTAATACATAAACAGTGTGCAAACTCCGAGTTACAACACACACATGGCAAGAACTCAACTAACTCGATCAAGACGGCCTTCTTGTCACGTAACGACTCTACTAGTCCCAGGACTCCACATTCCTCCCCCCCAAATTCTTAAACAAGCAAGAAAATAAACGACAACGAGAAAAAAAAAAGGTTAACATCTCTGCCCTAAAACTTAAAACTGTTCACGGGGAGGGAATGAGTCCATTAGTAAAAACGCTGTGGAGGGTTTCTATTCCTCGCTGGGTACCGCCTGATAGGGGAAGTTGGCCCTGAGTCCTGAACCATTGTTGTACTGGGTGGCTCTCTGTCTCGATGGGCAACTTCGGGGTCATTTACATCAGGCATGATTATCTCCGGATCCACAACTTCCTGCTGCAATGGGCTAGTAACACCGGGGTTGAAGCTTTCTGTGGGTCGGGCAACTAGTTGATCGTGGTGTCTTCGAACCACAGTTCAATCTTCCAACTCAATTTTCGAAGACACAGGACCAGTTTCCTGGATGATAGTCCCTGGAATCCACTTGGGGCCTCGGGAGTAGTTTCGAACATTCACTACATTCCCGACTTCCACTTGACGCATTCGGCTATGCTGATCATGCTGCATCTTCTGTCTTGACTGTGCTGTATGTACCTTTGCCGCTACATCTGGTCGCAGCAGATCGAGATGTGACCTCAGACTTCGTCCCCAGCGTAACTGAGCAGGAGACTCACCCGTGGTGCTTTGGGGGGTAATGCGATAACTTAATAGGAATCGAGCTAACTTGGTCTCGACAGTACCATCACCTTGCTTCTTCATCCCTTGTTTTAAAGTCTGCACGGCTCGTTCTACGAGGCCATTTGATGATGGGTGATAAGGAGCAGAGGTAACGTGTTTGATGCCATTTTTCTGTAGAAATGACTTGAACTCGCTGCTCACAAAATTGGACCCATTGTCTGACACTACCATCTCTGGTAGGCCATGTGAAGCAAAGGTGGTCCTCAGCTTTTCAATGGTTGCGCTGGAAGTGGCAGAATTCACACAATGGATATCCATCCATTTAGAATGCGCATCAATAATTAGGAGAAACATCTTGCCCATAAAAGGACCGGCATAATCTACATGTACTCGAGACCAAGGGCGGCCTGGCCATTCCCAAGGGTGCAATGGCGAACTGGGTGGCTTCTTTTCGTGACTTTGGCAGGTAACACAGCTTTTCACCTTTTCTTCCAAACGCGAGTCCATTTTCGGCCACCACACATAGCTCCTAGCTAGGCTTTTCATCCTAACAATTCCAGGGTGGGACTCATGTAGTATGCTCAACACTTCCTCTCTCCCTTGTGGGGGTATCACGACACGGGATCCCCAAAGTAGGCAGCCAGCATGTACACTCAATTCCTCTCTTCTAGCAAAATAAGGCTTTAGGGCTTCTTCGTCGACTGCCATGGGCCATCCGTGAAGGACGAACTGAAGAACTTGAGAAAGTACTGGATCACGGCTTGTCCACAGCTTCACTTTAGTGGCATCCACTGGGCTGGTATTGATGGTCTCTAGAAGGTGAACAATGTCCCCTGGGATGGGCGTGGTCTCTGGAACAACTGGAAGGGGTAGACGACTGAGGGCGTCTGCACTTCCATTCTGTTCACCAGGGCGATAAATAAGCTCATACTCATATGCAAGCAAAGTCAATGCCCATCGTTGCATCCTACTTGAGGCCATTAGAGGTGTGGCCCGTTCAGGGTTAAGCAGCCCCAAAAGTGGTTTGTGATCTGTGTAGATCTTGAAATGACGTCCAAAAAGAAATTGATGGAACTTCTTCACGGCAAAAACTACAGCTAGTGCCTCTTAATCTAGGTGGCCATAGTTCCTCTCCGCTGTGGAGAGTGTTCGTGAGGCATATGCAACTGGTTTCTCTGAGCCATCTTTCATAACATGGGCTAGGACTGCCCCAATACCATAGGGTGAAGCATCACAAGATACCACCAACTCTTTCTCAGGATCATAATGCACTAGTACATCTGAAGATCGAAGTCGATTTTTGGCCTTATCAAATGCCTCTTGTTGCTCTGCACCCCATTTCCAACAGATATCTTTCCTCAGAAGCTCGTGCAGTGGCTCCAGGGTGGACGATAGGTCGGGCATGAACTTGCCATAGAAGTTAAGCATCCCTAGAAAAGACTTCAGTTCAGAGGGATTAGTTGGGGTTGGGGCCTCCTTGATGGCCTTCACCTTTGCATCAACAGGATGGAACCCTTCTTCGTCAATGCGGTGCCCCAGGCACTCCAAAACGGGCTTCATAAATTGGCACTTTTCAGCTTTGAGCCGCAACCCGGCATCAGAAAGGCGTCCTAAAACTTTCTCGATGTTGTCTAGGTGCTCGTCCGTGCTGGGCCCTGTGATGAGAATATTATCTAGCAAAACTCCTGTTGAAGGGGTTCCTTGCAGCAAACCCTCCATGGTTCTCTGGAAGATGCCGGGCGCTGAAGAGACCCCATACGGAAGGCGGTTATATCTAAAAAGGCCTTTATGGGTGTTAATTGTCAAAAATTCCCTTGAATTCTCGTCCACAAGCATCTGCTCATAAGCATGGCTCAAGTCTAACTCAGTAAACATTTGACCTCCAGCCAACTTTGTGTATAGATCATCAAGCTTGGGAATAGGGTAGCCATCTAATTTCGAGACTTTATTAACGGTAAGCTTGTAATCTCCACAGACTCTTACTGTGCCATCACTCTTCATGACTGGGACAATGGGTGTGGCCCACTCTGAATATTGGACGGGGTCAATGGTCCCTGCCTTCTCAAGTCTTTCCAGGTCTTGCTCAATTTTCTCCCTGAGAGCATATGGCACTGGTCTGGCTTTATGGAAAATGGGGGTGGCTGTGGGATCCACATGGATTTTGGCCTTTGTCCCCTGTAGGGTCCCCAGACCCTTCCCAAATAGCTGTGCATGTTTCTGCAAAATCTCTCCGAGTCACTTGTCATGCGAAGTAAATTGCTTAATCCTTGGCCAATTTAGCTTAATTTCTTCCAGCCAATTCCTTCCTAACAGAGCTGGGCCTTCTCCACTTACAACTAACAATGGCAGGGAGTATTTGGCCCCTTCATAATCTACGTCAACTGTACACACCCCCTCGGGCTTGACCTCTTCCCCAGTGTATGTGCGAAGGACAATTCCTGATTTCTCCAATGGGGGTGCCCTGTTTTCTGAGACAAGGTTTTTGTAGGTGCCCTCACTAATCACTGACAATGAAGCCCCTGTGTCAACTTCCATTTCTAGTGCTTGCCCACCAACACTCAGCTGTACTTTGTATGGTGAGGGTCGTTTACTGCCAAGGGTAAACAACGAATATGCACCCACACCCTGTTCTCTCTCCATTGCCTCCTCTCCTTCCTCTAGAAGATGGGTATCCTGTGGGGTGTCCGCCTTCTTATTATTACTGGGAGGTGGTAGTTTCCCCTTCTTTTTGGCCTGGCACACTCGAGATAGGTGACCTAACTTTCCACAAGCATAACATTTCGCATCCTTAAAATGACAGCTTTTGGGGTAGTGATTACCGCCACAGCGATAACAACTAATTTCACCACCCTTTTCCACTTTAAAATCGACTTTGTTGACCGGGGTATCCCCTTCCTGAGAGTTCCCCTTTTGTATCTCCGAGGCATCCTTATCTGCGGCCTCAATTGCGAGAGCCAGATCGAGCGCTCGCTTCAGGGTTAATTCGGTTCGGCTAGTAAACGACGCTGTATTCTGATGTCGTGAACACCACACACAAGCCGATCACGTAGCATTTCATCTAATGTTGTCCCAAATTCACAGTGTTCGGTCAGGTGCCTCAACTCAGCTAAAAACATGGCAATGGTCTCACCTGGTTGTTGAGAGCGAGTGTTAAACTTTAATCGTTGAACAATAGCGGAAGGCTGACTTTTTCAAGTTGAGATCAAAAGCTCCCGATGGAATCACAGTGGTATCACTCTATGTTTAACTTCAGTACACTGGTATAACAATTTTAAGTAAAATTGACCCCTGTTAATAGCATTCCAGTGTTGTAAGCATGTCTTTGGGCTGTTGAATTTTTGAAGTTATGCTCATGACAGTGTCCCTTTAACATAATAAATGATTACCACGCGCGTTGTCATAACAACTAAGAAACCGTGGATACCACTCGGACCAAGTTTTATAAAAAATCACTACAATGTTTTACCCGTCGAATTTTTTGTTTAACAACTCCTTCACAAAACATGACAGTTTGATGTGTTTGCTGAATTTTAACTTCACCCATCGAGGAGTCCTCGGTAGTATAGTGGTGAGTATCCCCGCCTGTCACGCGGGAGACCGGGGTTCGATTCCCCGCCGGGGAGAATATTTTTTGTCACGAACTTGGAATAATCTTCCATTTTATTTATTCCTTGTAATGAACATCATTATTTTCTTCTCTGTGAGGAAAATCATAGAAATCGAAAAGGCAACAGCGTAAAATAAATTGCAGGCAGGGTAATTTCAGAAAAGGATTACAAACAAACAGATAGGTGGAGAAAATGAGAACCTAGAACACAAGAAATAGACAGGAAAAAAAAGAAAGAAAGAAAGGAAGAAACTGGCTCAAACTACTGTTTCGAGACTGGAGTCATAATTTAATGTAGTCTTAATTTACGCAGGGCCCCTTTTGATACCAGCCAAGTGCTGATTGGGCCACCCTGCCTAAATAAAGTTGACCTTACCCTTACCTTAGCAAAAACGAGTCTCTCCGGCGGGGAATCGAATCCCGGTCTCCCGCATGACAGGCGGGGATACTCACCACTATACTACCGAGGACTCCGTGATGCTAACTGTGAAAATTTTACAAACTCCTCAATTGAGCACTTTTTCGTTTTCCGTTTTCCTTCCATGTTTTGTTGTTGGCGTGTACGAGGATTTCGTTTGGAGGCCAAGAGACAACATCAAAAAGAACAACGGGACTTTGCAACAAAATTTCTCTTTTTATTCCCTATTCTTGCGCGCGCAAAAAATGTTCACAACCCACAGATTCTAATTTGACGTCACAAACGATACGACGCGCGTTGTCATGACAACTAAGTACTCTGATTCATTCTTGTTTTGAGCGCTTTCGTTGCTTCACAACAAAGCCGTGGATACCACCGTTTCATATAAAAAAAATCACTGGAATGTTTCACCCGTCGTATTTTTTGTGTAACTAATCCTTCACAAAAAATAACTCTCTAATATGGCGAGAGAAAAGAAAGCATCGGGTCCGTTGAAATACCTTTTCTTGTTATATTATCAACTTCACGCAGGTAACTTTTGAGCCGCTTGAGCTGTGGCTTCACACGGAATCTGAGTCACGGCTGAGAAGGTAAGGTTTTTTTTTTCTTTTAATCACTGCTCCTTTGAATCAGCATCTGATTTAGCGAATATCGCCACGAAAAAAAAAACAATTCTGGAAAAAAAATTTTTGAACTGCGCGAACATCGATCAGACTGTTGAACTTTTTCTTTAAAGTTGTAACTCCGAAAATTTAAAAAGTGATAGAAAAGCCATTAAAACTTACTCTAATTTCAGTCATAGAACAGAAATTTAAATTCATTCGGGGTAAAGTATATTTTGCCTGTCTTGTAGATGACAATTTATTTTTCGCTATAGAATACGCGCAAAACGTTTCTCCCGATTATATAATTTCACTGTAATATTTGCGTGTTCGTCAAATTGGCCTCGAGTTGCGTGCTCGGCCGATATTGAAGTCACTCGCCTGATTGCTATCTGATTAATATTCCCCACTCAGTCCAAATCTCTGCAACGTAACCTTTTTTAAACTTCAGCTGATATGTTACTGTTAGTTCGTTTACTTCGTGATTGGGAACAGCCGTTATCAACAGGCAGTGATGTTTGATTATAAGGTTCAAAAAATGCTTGATCAACCCAGTTACAAGCGAAAATAGATGAAAACCTGTTCTGTTATGAACTTCAGCCAAATCAAGTAAATTAGTCCGTGTTACCCGACTACGTTGAAAATCGTGGAAACGAGGTTGTAGAACACAGAGGTAAATGGACCTCTATTGATCAATCTCTCAGTTCTCTATTCTAAAAACATAGCGAACTCTGGATACGCTTATCCTTATTACGTGTACAGACCATGATATATGAGTTTTCGTACTCATTTCACGCCTAAACGTAGATTTCAAGTAGCTTTCATGTATATGACTCGTGTCACCTGTATCAAGACATATCATGTTTCAACACGGTACTTTTCAAAACTTTTCAAGTTCGTTAACAGGTTAAACGTCGCCATGTCAATCAAATTGTCATGACAGTTGATGTGTTTGCTAAATTTAATCTTCTCTCATCGAGGATTCCTCGGTAGTATAGTGGTGAGTATCCCCGCCTGTCACGCGGGAGACCGGGGTTCGATTCCCCGCCGGAGAGACTCGTTTTTGCTAAGGTAAGGGTAAGGTCAACTTTATTTAGGCAGGGTGGCCCAATCAGCACTTGGCTGGTATCAAAAGGGGCCCTGCGTAAATTAAGACTACATTAAATTATGACTCCAGTCTCGAAACAGTAGTTTGAGCCAGTTTCTTCCTTTCTTTCTTTCTTTCTTTCTTTTTTTTCCTGTCTTGGCGAATTCTTCAGTGTCGAGCCAGTATTTCGGTGGCTTTCTCTTCTCTTTTTTTTCTCAGGCTATTTCTCTCATTTTCCTCCACTTATCTGCTTGATAATGTGTGAGCAATGTAAACGCGTCTATTAAATTTTTAGAGATTACATTGGATGAGGCTGAGTATGAGATCTGGATAATTCTTCATATCATACGAAAACGGAATTCAATAATTGTTTTATTATTCATTCAAAATATTTCCAGAGCTCTAAAACCACAAAATGCATTTAAATTGGTTCTCACTTCGACGTAGAATTTTCGCAAAACAGTGGCTGGGTGTTGCTGGATGTTGGATGCTTCCCTCCTGAAAATAAGCTTTAAAAATCAAGTGATTTCCCTTTGAAGTTTTTTTTGTGTTTTTTTTTTTGCTATCTTTATTATCTAATAATTTGGAAATATTTTGCGTCGCAGTGTTCAAACCTTGCGGCCATTCGCGCGCCTTCTAGCTGTTTGGCATAAAAGCCGTTGTTGCGTGACGTCAATCGTCCAATAATTCGGTTAGCTGGAAGTTAGCCCAGGATGGAAAGCCAATTGCAGTGGAGCCTGGATTTAGCGAACCTGTATATAACGAAGTCCTCGGTATAACGAACGATTCAGTGTCTTCAGCCCGGCCAAAATTACAGTAAAATGTATGGAACAGAACCTCGATATAACGAAATCCTCGTTAAAACGAACACAATCCAGAAGCCCGAACGTAAAATATACCTCGATTTAACGAATAACGAGGCTATGACAGCGCTACGCAATTTCATTTTGTCATTTGACAAGACCGGTTTAAAGTAAAAAAAATTTCTATGTAATGTATATGAAATGATTCATATGTGAACTGCGGATATATATGAAGGTGATATGTGATCTTCGCAGTGAATTTCCAATTCGATACCGGTGCGATACCGGTGCGATGCTCTACCAACTGAGCAAATACATTACATCACTTTACTCCTTTCACGGGAAAAAAAGAACTCACAATGGACCTCGCTCCCAATGTGTGGCTTCATAGCACAGTTGGTAGAGCATCGCACCGGTATCGCGGAGGTCACGGGTTCGAATCCCGTTGAAGCCCTGATTTTTTTCAGGCTTCTTTATTCCAATTGCTTAAATTGGAAATCCAATGCGAAGATCACATATCACCTTCATATATAAACGGAGTTCACATAATATATAGAGTTAGGCAGGCCTAAAGGCGGAGCTACTATTTATTATTATTTTTGCTTGAGTTTGCACTGTTTCCCATGCCAATTAATATGTAGCCACACTCACTAAGCGTATACGGTTGCCCATAAAGGTACATGTCGCTGCAGTTTATTGGGTTACTCATGCACGCACGCACGTAGGCGCACACACCAAATTTTAGTAGAGTCATTTTTAAGCATTCTTTTTTTTTGCGTAAGAATAGTGACAGTTTGTGATTTGGAAAGTGGTGCTCGCTGTCTAATAAGCTTGCAATAAAGTTTTGAACCATCTGTTTTCCTAGATTTAATATTGCTTGAGACTCCGTCACTGGCGCCAACTGAAAACCGCAATTAATTTAATTGGTCTCTTAAGCATCTTCCTCGATTCACTGAATCTCGGGCAAGTAGCGTTTATGTTTTTACCTTAAACACACCACGTTTAGACATTTAATTAAACGGTATGGGTATTGACTTTAAAATGGTTTTGCTCTTAAAATTAAGTACGATCGATAGCGGCAACAGGCTAGAATAAGAACATGCCATTCCATGACAGTTTGATAACTTAAATTAATTAGTTCTTGTTCCTGTTTGTTGAATGAAAATTTACGTTTACGACAGGAAACAAATACTCCAGGTGTACTACGCTTTAAAAGCTTTCCTACAAAGATGGTTTTTGATTTGAATCGTTTATTACTTCGTTTATTACTTTTCGATTACTCAATGGAGACTTGGTGTTTTCAAGATTAACAAAAGTATCATGTTACAAAAGTGAGATAGACAAAAGTGTCATGTTACATGCGTTTTTAAAAAAACAAAGGTATCGTTTTACAGAGTGTGACAAAAACACAAAAGTATCCTGTAACAAACAAAAGTATCGCGTTACGGTTGTAAAAAAGCTAGCAACAAAATAAGCGCTGAGAGAAAAAGCCATTTCGTGACATTTTGACAATTAAATTAGTTCTTGTTTTTTTAAATGATAAAAATTTACTATTGAACGAAACAGTTTTGACGTAACAAATTGCACGTAAAAATTGTTTTGTCTGCGAGCATTTTTTTTTTCCAAAAAAATGCCTCTTAGTCGTAGTAAGGGGCTATGTAGTTAGTGATGCACCATGCACAAACAGCTCAAACCATGAAATAAACCATCCCAACAGGGCTAACACCCAGTCCTACCCCAAGCCACCCAATCAATTGAAAAAATAATTCCTGCACGCGAGGTTCAGTTGAAAGTTGCCCGTTGATAAATCAATTTTATATGTTTGCCAGACATGAAAACAAAGAAAGGTTCACATTACAATTTATTTATTCACCTTTTTAAAGCATATTTCTGATTCTACGAAAACATGCATCACATATGTTAATCATTGGCTCCCTGGTGAATAACAGGGAAGGTTGAAGTTTCGTGTGTTCTCTAACGGTGTTTGGTTCGAAGCCTTCGTGTCGAAAAAGTATCTGAAATCTTCTAAATCCTCCACTAATTCCTCGACTGTTTCTCTTTGTCGTGCGCCAGAGGTGATACTTCGATGCTGTGCAAGATTATGGCTGTTCATTAGCGCGCGTTGCATACAGTGTTGCAGGGAAACAACCTGCTCCCGTTGTTTCCCGTCGTGTTGACTGCATTTCAAGGAAGAAATCAAGGAAAAACGTCGAAACAGAACAACACGAAAAGTAAAATAAAGCTAATAATTTAGTAAACTTTATTTGTGTTTTGCAGAATTAAAATACTCGCTGACCCAAACAACATTTTAAAGCTAGTAGTATAGTCGGGATTCGACAAATACCACTTTGGGTGCACCTAAATTTTTCACCTCTTCACAAGACTAGTAGTCAGGGACCAAAGCTGAACCATACGAGCTATTCGGACTATACCACAAATAAAGGGAGTGAAAGGGAGGGGTTGGCCCCACAGTGAAAAGGGAGGGGTGTGGGGTTTACCCCACCACTGCGGGGCCAAGCAATTAGAGAATTGACACCGTGCAGTATAAAACACAGAGATGGGAAGAGGAAGAAGCGGCGTTACAAATCAAAGCATGAGAAAACCAAAAGTAAGTAAATATAAACAAAAGAGGCGACCCAATTATGAAGTGTTTCACTCACCCCTCACCAAACAAGAGCGTCCACCACTTGTAATAGATCACATTGTTGCGCAAATGAAAAATATGAGTCCACAAGATGTAATGAATCTTCTTTTACCAAGCAATTAGAGAAATACACCAACAAGTGTATAAGGTTAAATGGCAGACACGCTCGAATTAATACAAGCACTTCCACCAGAACTTCGAGAAAAAATCTGTACAGAGTACATTATAATAAAACTCTGGCAGCGTAAAATGCTCGGCTGGGACGAGGTTCGAAAAGAAATCCGCAAAGGATATACTAAAATGAAGCTCAGACAGCGAAAAGCTCTTGGCTGGGACGAAGTTCACGCTGCAATCCATGAAGCTCCATTTTGTGATCGCAATGAACAAATTGTAAGGGTCTTGTTCTGTTATAAATGTAGCAGAAGCAGATGTTCGCGAAATGGTCTCTGTAATCTGTGCATAAGAAATGGATTCAGACACTATCTCGGCTATCCAATTTATGATGCAGATGATTACGATGAAGCATTCAAGAAATCTTTCGACGTAGGTTGGTGTGGAGTAGTTGCGTAACATTTTTCTCAGAAAGACCGGAAACCAATATTTTTATTTCCCAGGCCCCTAGTCGAAGCGGGGGGGTTTCCCTGTTTTAAGGAACAGGTAAGCAAAGGGGTTGTAAGACAGAAAACACAACAAGAGTGTAAAATGAATTAATTTTATTCAAGTAGATTATAAATTTTATGCAACTACAACATGACGTCACAACACAGCTGTGTCGGTTCACAACACTGGCAACAAGATAGAAGCTGTTGATTTGCATAAGTCCCACGCCGTGGGACACACCAAATGAAAAAAAAAACGCTGCTGATTTGCATAAGTCCCACACCGTGGGACACACACACCAAATAAAAAATTCGGTTACGGCGTAACCCATTTCTGTTGTTATTCTAATTAATGCTAAAAATTCGGTTACGGTGTAACCCATTTCTAATGTTTTCGAATCAACAGTTCTTCAGTCAGGCGTAGTTCAAGATAAATCTTTTCCAACTCAGTCGAATAGCGATTTAACCTCTTCACTCCCTTTTGAAGCATTCACGAACTCATCTCACAGCTTCCCAAGATCAGTTCGAAAGGATAAAACCGCGTCTTGTTCATTTTTGTTCTAACCAAACGACAAGAACTGTCTATTAGCTCGAAGATGTAGCAACTGAATAGATTTTAAGTGTGTTGTACTAATAAAGCAACGGGCTTTCCCGCTTCGCCAAGCATGACAATCAAAACACGTGAAACTTGTCTCGAGAACGTTCTGTACACGTGGCAATAACACGAGTCAAAACACGTGCCATAACACGAGACAGGAAAAACTACATGCATGGTTACACGTGCATGACGGTGGAAACCACAGTGTTAATTAATGGCACGCAATACGTGCATACGGCGGGAAACCGCTTATGGCTTCTCTTTTTCTTCCAAACACTGAACAACTTCGCGTGCTATATACCTAACCTCTCTAAGACATGCCGGTGTGAAATATTCATTCACAAGAAAAGAAATGAAATGTGTTACTACGATCATGATTTGAAATATAATTAAAAATCTTCTTTTTTTCAAATGTTAATTAAAAGCACCAGTCGAGCCGTCACACAACGTCACGCGTGAAGGTAACGTGCTTGTAACGTATTAATCTGTTCTTGCAAGACTTAGGGAGAATTTTTGTTTTTTCGCTCAAAAGTTAGTTCAAATTTGTGCTGGACGCCTTCAAAGGAACGGCAAAACTTACTACCTTGTAAAAGAATAATCGTCTATTAAAATTAAACTTACTGATGCATGTTTCATATTAGTTTGTTTTTGATTTAGGTTGTTAAACTGAACTATATAAAGTGTCATCGTGTCTCCCGGGTCAAATCTAATAGGTCTTGGTTTGTAATTAAAACCGGGCCCCGCATACTGGTATCTTAAGCCATTAGCATTACGTTCGCTTTTAAATGTATAAATGTCCACGTTGTTGATGATAAACCTAAAACCTATCTTTTCATAATTTCGAGAGTCACCTTTATCTATAATAAAAACTGAGGCGCCATCAAGGATGCAAGGAAATGGTGACATTACCTCAAAGAGATTACCGAATTTAACAGCACCATTATTAATATTTGATTTCCAGTCTCCAGGTATTATTATTCTAGGTCGGATATTTTTTAACGCATAACCGCTTAGATCTAAATCTTTTTGTAACCTGATTGTATCGTTGTCTATTGTGTACCCTCGATCATAATTTTTGAATGAAAAACCGTTTAGATCTAAATCTGTTTGTAGAGTAATGTCGCCATCGTCGATAACAAAAGCCTGATCGTAAACAGTTCCTTCTACATCTGTTTGATAACCCTTTATTCCATAAATAATCAAAGCAGCCTTTTCAAGCGGCGACGAGCCATCATAACCCGGATTTGAAATATCAAGATAGATAGTGTTATCGTTGTCTTTGTATTTGAGCGTGTGAATAATGGTGCGTGAATATTTCGGGCTGTGACTGTTGAAGTGCTTGGTATGGTAATTAAGAGTATCAACCGGGTTAGGGGTTGAAGGACTGAAAAACCAATTAGTATCAACTTTCGGAATAAAGAACTCGACACATATAGTGTACTCTCCTTCGGGCAGAGGCATTTTATTCAGCTTTAAGCGTGAGTTGAAAGAATTGACACCAGTTCTTACGAGATTGAAAGTATAAGCTTTTTTATTCACATTGTGAAGGTTGGAGGTAAAGTCTTCAAAGGTAACAGAAGTAACATTGTTTACAGCTGTAACGCCCGTCCCTCGCTCCAAATAGGCTAAGGCATTCTTTTTATGTGAGTGTCCTGCTGTAATTGAATTTGAGCCCACATATTTTTTCATTGAAGTAAGATTTACAGCATCTTGATCACCCACGGGATTTGCAAGCTGTTTGATCGCATGATCTTTCATGAGAATATCTCCAGAAATATTAGCGGTTGATAAATCCGCCCTTTCACCCTTTTCACCTTTTTCTCCTTTTGGACCAATAGCACCCTTTGGTCCCGTAGGTCCCGTTGCTCCGGTTGGTCCCGTAGGTCCCGTAGCTCCGGTTGGTCCCGTAGGTCCCGTTGCTCCAGCTGGACCAGCAGGTCCGGTCGGTCCTTGTGAGCCCGTATCACCCTTTAATCCTTTTTCCCCAACATCGCCTTTATCTCCTTTAGGACCTTGCGGTCCAGTATTTCCCTTATCACCTTTTTCACCTTTAGGGCCAGCGGGTCCAGTTGCGCCAGTTGGACCAGCAGGGCCGGCAGGGCCGGTTTCCCCTCGGATTGAAGTGGTCCCCTCGTGTGTTTGAGTCGCGCCCGTAGCACCGTTAAGATACCCCATCTCTATATATCTTCATCAAAATTTTTGAGTGTGGTTTTTTTGGTTTGTCGTAGTATAAAAAAGAATATTTAGCATCGGTAGCCCTTTCAAGCAGCTCTCTGTCAATTCCCAATTCATCAGCAATACGGTTATTTTCTTTGGGAAGAAAGTCGAAAACACAAAAGTGGGTGCAATTATCTCGGATGTTTTTTGGGGTCTTGAAGTAGCTTTGAGAAAGATAAATGACGCTGCAATTGCGCTGCCGCCCGTTCCTAAAATAATCGATAATGTCGTTTTGGTTTTTTTCACAAACCATATCATCGAAGACTACAATTTTTTGGTTGTCAGTGGGCAGCATCTCAAGAGGAATAACATCGTTAGTGCCCTCAATAACATTATAGCCAGTCACAGGATTGACTCTTTTTTCGAAATCATCAATCATGTATTGGTACTTGTCTTGATGCAGGTTTTTTGTGCAAAGGTAAATTTTGTCGTAGACCAACAACCTGTAAAGCATATGCATGAGAATATTTGTTTTACCAGAGTTGCTCGGCCCGCAAATAAGCATCCGAAAGGTATTTGCTGGCATACAAGGGTGGCCTTGCTTGTAATTACTTTTTGCAGTCAAACTGGGGTCGTAATTTGGAATTTTCATTTTTTTTTTTTCTCGATATATATACCGCAAAAATATGTCCATGAAGAAGTGGCGAAAACTTGCCAGCGAAAAGGCACAAGTTGAGCAGCAGAACGACAGCATCCTCACCGCAATTAAAAACAACAAAATCAATAAAGAGTTTAGCCAGGTATCAGGTGAGGAGTTGTTCAAACCGATCACATCACGGCTTGACAAACTCCAAGTAGGGGCGGCACCAAAAGAAGAGAAAGAGGAGGTTCCGGATTATGGTATTGATGAGTTTGACTTAATCAACCCTTTCGACGAAGATTTTAAACCGGATGGGGAAACTCCACCACCATCACCATCACCACCTCCATCACCATCACCACTACCACCATCACCACCCCCATCATACTACACATCATCACCACCACCATCACCGTTGCCACCTTTGGTTGAAGAGGAAGAAATGGAAGAAGAGAAACCAGGTAAAAGTGGGAAATGGGGGGCAGCAAAAGAACCAGGTATCAAGGGATCAGAGTCAGTTGACCTGCAGACACTGAGCAGCATGTTAACAAAAAATAAAGACAATCCTAACTATGTTGTAAAAAGCAAAAAATCAAAATTCCACGGCTACACATTGGCAGACATAAAAAAGGTAAGAGAAGAAATTCTTGAAAGGAGAAAAGGGAATAAACAGCCCGCAGCTTCTCTTCACACCCCTAAGGTAACACCCCAGGAGGAACCCGACAGTGGGGTAAACCCTCAGGATGAACCCGACTGGGAAATGGAAGGAAGCGGAAGTGTTGATCTAAACGCTTTGGTTGAAAGGCTACACTTAAGCTTGGCGTCTATACAGGCGGGCAACACTTCACTGAAGCTGAAAAAACAGGTCAAGCAGATGTTGGGGCTGCTGGTAAGGCTAAAGGAAATAACACAAAAAGAAGCCCACAAAATTTTAAGTAATATTATATAAGCATGACCCATTTCCATTTCAACCTGTTGCTCGACTCGCAGCTGGCCAAACAAAACAACGCCAACAGCAAGTCACATGACTTCACAATTAACTTTGACCCACCAATCGCTTTAGATCCCTACAAAAGGTACAAGGCGGCGTTAAATGAGCTGGTATCCATGTCATATTCGTGGTACAACATCTCGAAACGATACAACAACAACGAGTTCAAATGGCGAAAAAAAACAGAGAACTGGAAAACCGTGACAATTCCGGACGGAATGTATGATTACGTTAGTCTCAACACCACCATTCAGGGACTAATCGGAAGAGTGGATCCCTCGAAAGACGACTCCAAGTTTATTTTCCAGCTGTATTTTCACAACACAACATATCGGGCGGTCATTTTGTTAGAGGACGGCTACGAGCTTGACCTAAGCGAAGGTGAATTCGCCGCGCTGCTGGGTTATGACAAGAAAAAAATAGACGGGGCGAACAATAGGAGCGACCGCGTGCCAAATATAACAAGAAGCGTCGACTGGATCTACATCCACTGTGACCTTATTTCAAGGGCTGTGGACAACATCGGGGGTGACGTCATGTTCTCTTTTTCAACCGCGGAACTCACCGTCAGCTACCCCTTTTCAAAAGAGCCTCACCGTCTCTTGTGGCACCCGGTAAACAAAAATAGAATCAATACCATAAATATCAAAATCACGGACGGGCGCAACAACATTATAGATCTGAATGAGCAAGACGTGGCTTTAAGCATAATCATCGAAGAAGAAAAAGAAAAATAATTTACACTTAAGTATAAGTAGCTATGAACCATCCGAGCGAGTGGACGAGATATTATGACGCGCCGAAGGGAACCTATAGATACAAACACAAAGGTACGGGGGTTGTTAGAGACACCCTGATGAATATAGGAAAGCGGTTCAAAAAGAAGGCCACCCGTCAGACGTTGAAGAAGGCTGTAAATGAAGCCTCGAAGCAAATGCTGAAAAAAGCTGCAGAAAAAGCAGAAGAAAAAGCGGCTGACAAGATACAAGCCGTTTTGCGAAGTGGGGTATCAGCAACTAAGTCACTCGGCAACAAAGTTGCCAATCCCACACCCCAGGGTAAAAAGACCTCCAAGCGGGGAAGCAAAAAGGCGACCTCACTTAGTACCGAGTCGCGGCAAAAACTGAATAAGATGCTAAGTGGGGTATCAGCAACTCAGTTGAGCGGGGATTCACGGAAAAAGTTGAACCAGATTTTAAACCTGGGTCGGGCTGCAAAGTTGAAAGTAAACCAATATTTGGCGGAAAATTAAAATAATTTTTTAAAAAATATATAACCGAAGATGTTCAGAAGCCACAGACATTTGGAAAAAACAGAGTACGTTCGTATCGGTTTAGACAAACCGATCACTATCCCGGGTAACAATCAGCACCAGGTAAAAACAAACTATAAATTCACACTCACCGACCGAGACAACTGGTTTGACTGGTATAACGCCTACTTCCGTGCGGATTTCACTTTCGAGGCAACCGCGGATGGCGCGGCAGTTGCAGGGGACGCCCGGTCAGCGCCCATTAACGGCTCGTTTTCATTGATAAACAAACTTGTGGTGAAATCATCGGGCAAAAACATTTACAACGTAGACAACATTCACAAGTTAATATTCATAAAGAACCTGCTGGACTTTTCTGATGACTATGCGAGGAGCGCGGCAAAAAATCAGTTTTGGTATCTGGACACAACGAATAGCAATGTAACGGCCGTCGCTGCCACTAACCAAGGAATCAGACAAAGGGGCTTGCTTGCCCACGCCGGCCTCACGGTTGAAACCCTCATACCGCTTAACAGGTACTCATTTTTCGAAGAGCTGAGTGACAAGCTTCTTCCTCCTATGCAGCTGGAGTTTGAAATTGAGCTACAATCGGATGCAGAGCTGATTTGGCAAAACGATGGCACCAATCGCAGGGTAGTGGTGAGAAACCTCGAGCTGTGGGTTCCAATGCTGCGTTTCACCAGCGAAGGGCAGAAGCTCGCAAACGATAACTTTTTGAAACCTCAGAAATGGACGTACCTGAATGAAATGATCCAGCCCAGCAGCAGCCGGCGTGACGCTTTCGGTTCGTGGCAGATAAATCCCGGCGTAAAAGACGCCAAACATGTTTTCATTTTCATACAACAGTCAAGGAAGGAGAACGCCTTGACTCAAAACCCCTACTTCTTCGACACCTTTGACATTGACGGAGACAATACAGCCAAGCTAGCGACCTGCCGGCTGCAGTACGGCTCTTCACAGTACTATCCGGAGCTGGACTACGACGAAAACTTTAAACTGCGCATTCTTAATGACTTGATGAACTACCGGTACCGCAAAAACGACTACAACACCGGTGTTCAGCTTCAGCCCAACAACTTCGAGACGCTGTACCCAATAGTCTATTTTGACTTACGCGAAAACAAGGATAACATGACCAACGACCCGAAGCAGATGGTTTTCCACTACAGGCTCAACGAGGCGGCCAACGCGCAAGACTACACCATTTATGCGGGAATTTTGTATGAGTCCGAACTTGTTCTCAGGCAGGTGGGCAATGAGCTGGTTATGGTTTAGTGGAATTGGCAACTTTGTTGCCGAGTGACTCAGTTGCTAACCCAAAGTGAAAATAATTTTTGAAATAAGTATAAAGATGACGACTTACTATCCGCATAAGATTACACTTTCAGACGGGCAAAAAGTCAGCCTCGCGCGGGCCTTTAGGCCCGGAGAAGCAGTTACGCTCAGATTTAAAAACGAGGCCCTAGCTGGAGGCAGCGACACTTTGCACTTGACCGCCAGACAGATCAAAAAAATACAGCGCGCTATCAAAAACAAAACGGGTGTGGACATTGACATGAGCAAGACACAAATCAGACATGTGCGCAAGATGGCAAGTGGGGCAGGTATGCAGGTAAAACGTCCACCGAGAGGAGGAAAGGGTATGCGCATCAACCCTCCACCATATATGCGCCCTCCTCCATTTATAGGTTCTTGGGGTGACCAAAAAAAAGCCTACCTTCGTTGATGTCCCCTTAACCGATTTTGACTTGCAGCGGTGGTGCCAATACTTGAAAATCCCCATCAAAGGCATATTTGCGAGAGACGAGATCCACGTGAAAAACCACTCCCCTTGTATAATCAACATGGATGATCTTGGAGGGCCAGGCACCCACTGGGTATGCTGCTGGGGATCAGCAACTGAGTTGCTAACCCCACCGGAGTACTTTGACTCTTTTGGTTTACCTCCGCCCGCGGAATGGGAAATTGAGTTGATTCTTGAGGGCAAACAGACCTTTCTTCGGAATGACAACCAGCTTCAGTGGGAATTCAGTGTGCGCTGCGGCTACTACTGTTTGCTTTTCCTGAATGAACGTAACAAAGGGCGGTCGTTTCGAGAAATTTTGAGCATGTTTTCTGAAAATACACGCGCCAACGAGGCTGTGGTGAAGGATTATTTTAGCTTATTTATATAGTATGGATGTATACTGCGTGAAAGAAAAGCGCTTCACACCCAATGTGATGGGAAGCGAAAAAATCACAACCACAAAAAACAATAGAAGAATGTTAAAAGTAAAATGCGCCAGCTGCGGCATTACCAAGACAAGGTTTGTCTCTGCTCAAGAAGGAGGTAATATTCTTGATTTCTTGAAGCATCTCAATCCAAAAGAAACATATGATGCAGTCAAGAAGAATAAAGTGCCGTGGGTTGTAGACTTCTCTAAAGGATTTTCACTTTTGAAAGATGCATTTAAACCTAATCCGGTTTCTACAAAGACTGCGAAAGAAATGGTAGCTGGATACAAACGTGATTACGCAAAGTATAAACGTAATGGAGGAACTAAGTCCTACAAGAAGTGGGGTTTGGACAAGGGTATTTTTCAAAAACCGACATTTTAAAGTGGGGTACCAGCAACTGAGTCACTCGGCAACAAAGTTGCCAATCCCACACCCCAAAGTCAAAATGAATTTTCTTTAATTATATAAGATGGAGGTATACTGCGTGAAAGAAAAGCGCTTCACACCAAATGTGTCAGGAAGTGAAACATTTGCAACCGCAAAAAACGGTAGAAGGCTGCTTAAAGTAAAATGCGCAAGTTGTGGCATCACCAAAACACGATTCATTTCTAATAAAACGCAAAGTGGTGGTGATTATGATATGAGAATTTATGCGGGTAATAGAGTGGATGACCCAACAAACCCTCTTTACCAACGTGGTGCCGGTTTTGACATTCATAAAGCCATCGGCAAGCTGCCTAAACCAAAAAAAGGGTGGACGCTTCCGGGCCACAACTATACAGGGCCGTACAATCCCCTTGAAAAACAGCTTTCTTACGACCCCAAGACGGGAAAGATCTTGAAGATATACCAGCAACCCACGGGCGCCACCGACGCAGTTGCAATGCAGCATGACGTTGATTATGCCGTCTGTGCGGGTAAGAAAAATGAGAAAAGCTGCAAACATGACGCAGACAAAAAAATGGTGAAGGCGCTTGACGCTATCCCCAAAAACAAGCGACAGCGGGGCCACTCTTTGGCGCGCAACGCAATCAGCACGAAGCAAAAAGTAGGATTGGGTGTCGGTGATACGATCAATAAAAAGATCGGTGAAAAAATTCCAGGCTTTCAACAGTCTCAAGATGTGGCTGCTGCAATCATGGCTATTACAGGTGGTGATAAGGATTTGTTTAAAAAGTATTGGAGTGGTGACATCGCAAAAGGTGCCTTTAACACGAAAACCGGTCTGTTCAGCAAAAAGTTTTGGACACACCCTAAAAATACAACTGGTCCATGTAATCGGATTGTATATAAAAATGGAAAATGGCATAACGAATATTGTGATTAGATTACACATTTTTTAAACACATATATATAGAAAATGGATTCTGCAACACAATTCAGGCGGGTTGAAATAGAATCAATCAAAACAAATTTAGAAAACCAGTTGGTACATTACTACGAAACCTCGGCCAAATTCAAACGGTGGCACACGCGTTTCCAAACGGTAAGTGTATTTACAGGCGGAGTCGCTACCATTCTTACCGGCTCTGGGCTCGCCGCTTCTCTTTCTGCGGTTGGCGTTGTTGTTGGGGGACCTTTAATCGCAACTGCCACCTTGTTTTCATTGATGTCAACCTCCTGCATGGTCACCATCAAATTTTTCCTGCGCAAAGCGAAAAAACACGAAAAAATACAGACCCTGGCTGAAGCTACGCTGAGCTCGATCAACTCTCTCATATCAACCGCTCTTGAAGATGGTGTAATCTCTGACGGTGAGTATCAAGATATTGTGAAAAAGTACAACAGCTTTACTTCTCAAAAGACAAAACTGCGTTTTTCAAACCACACTGACAGTGGAGTGGGGGTAAAGGTTAACAGAACATCTAAGTCAACTGCTGTTTAATGGAATTGGCAACTTTGTTGCCGAGTGACTGAGTTGCTACCCACCGTTTGCCACCAGCCAACTTTTTGTGAGCTTTTCAAGTATTGCGTTTTTAGCTGGCCAATCGTTAGGTGAGACCTTTTGAAAATAGTTGTATAAAAAACAAACGTAGTTACACGATCCGGGATTTAACAGCTTGAAATGCCGAATGATATTACCTAAAAAAATCAACCCTATTTTGTCACCTACCCGTTCTAAATGAAAAATGCCGATTTTTTTAGTACCGTAATTAAATACCATAAATTTGGTTGTGGAGGGTGGTTCATCTCTTCGGGCTCAGGATAGAATTCCCACAGTGGGGGTACCCCACACCCCTCGTCAAGATCTTTTTCCGGCTTGATTTCTTTTATTATCGCTGACTGCTTTCCCGCGAACATTTCGATAAGCTGTTCACGGTCCGCTGGCTGCTTTTCCACCAACATTTCGATAAGCTGTTCAAGGTGGGGTTCGTAAGGGTTACCCAAACTCATTTTTCCAGCCATGTATATATGTCCGCGCATAATTATTTAAATGGACAGAAAATTAGAGCGGCGTTACTACAGTCCACAAGGTTACTGGAAAGGTATCTCCGCCATTAAAAAATTAGCGGCTGCTGCAAAGGTTCCTGAAGTTGTTGCCAAAGAATGGTTGTTCAAACAAGCGCTCTGGCAGATCTACCTCCCCGCCCCGCGCTACATTCCTCGCCCAAAATTCGATGTGCCTACACCCAACAAAGTGCATCAGGCAGACCTTCTTTTTCTGCCGCACGACAAAGTGGGCCGTAGCACTTACAAATACGCGCTTACCGTTGTTGATGTTGCCAGCAGATTCAAAGAAGCTCAGCCCTTAACCTCTAAAAACTCTGACGAGGTTGCCAAAGCCTTTAAGACAATTTACACACGTGGACCTCTGAAATGGCCTGAACTGCTGCAGGTTGATCCTGGGCGTGAATTTATGGGTGCTGTTACAAAAGAAATGGAAAATCACAAAACTTCTATCAGACGTGGCCACCCTGAAATACATAGAGACCAAGCTATCGTTGAACGTTTTAACCGCACCCTGGCCGAGCGTTTGTTCGGGTATCAGTACGCGGTTGAAATGCGTAGCAACACTGAGGGTCAGCGGTCCACTGAGTGGGTAAAAAGGCTTCCCTCAGTTGTTTCTGCTCTTAACAACCAAGTCACTCGATTGATTGGTATGAAGCCTGCTGCCGCAATCAAGAAAAAAAATGTTTATGCAGAACCGTCAACTAAATATTTGAGACCTGTTGGTTTGAATGAAAAAAAGCTCCCATCCATAGTTTTGGTTCGATATTTGTACCAACCTGGCGAGCTTGAAGGTGGTGTTAAAAGAGCCACTGATCCAATCTGGTCTTTGAAAGTTTACAACCTTGAACGATCTTTTGCCAAACCGAATCAACCTGTTCTCTACTATTTGCGCGACGGACCCAAACGCGGTTTTGTGCGTGAAGAACTGCTTGTTGTACCTCCCAACACAGAATTACCTCCAGCTGTGGGGTAAACCCTACGCCCCAGTAGAGTAAACTAAATATGATATTCGATTGGTTCGGTGTGTATCCCGTCGGGTAGTACCCATCGTTTGTCATAATAGGCACTCAACCCCAGCTTCTCCTGCTCGTAAGTTACTATTTTTCCATCCCGCATCCGAAACCCTCTGTTTGTTGCCATATCCTTGTTTCCTTCCAGCGCTGTCTTGAAACGCTGCCAGTTTATATTGTTTTGCTTCTTTGACATTCCTTTTGTGCTGAACTTCTTTTTTTCCCCTCGGTCGTCTATATAGTAGCATTTGGAGCAAAGTGCAATCATCCTGTCGCCCTCACATTCCAGCTTAAACAGACCAGGTGTTCTCCCACTCCACTTGTCCCACGCCAGCCAATTCTTTTTTTGTTTTTCGAATTCTGCTTTCATCTCTGGTCGCACAATGTCTTCGAGTTTCTTGCCAGAGATTGCTAAGTAGTTGCTGTCCGTGTCCATCTGTATCAGCTCGAAATCTTTTCTGTCAAAGTACCTGTCAAGGAAGTCGTAATAGAATTCCAACATACGCAGCTTTGCCAGCTGATATACTGCTATTCCGACCTGAAACGGTCTTCTGATTGTGATCCGTGGCTTCCGACTTTCCAACTCATACGCCTCCCCGATCTCGTCAAGGGTTGAGAAATATGCACTTCGAAGGGCTCTGTCAACTACCTTCTCATCTTTGGTGTAAATGCTGTTTTTTTGTCGCTCCAAGGCTTCTATTAGCTTCCCGTACCCACTGTTTCCCAACAGTTTGAACACATCGGCCAGCAGTTCTTTGCTTTTTTCTACGTCTCCTGACCGGCGAGCCTCCGTGACTTGTTCCACGAACCAGGGAAAGATCTTTTCCGGTTTGTAGTCAATTGTCCGGTAAACCTTTGTAATTTCCGCTCCGTGATTCACATACCATAGCAGTAGAGCGGCGTATAGTAGTATTCTCTTTGCCGACAAAGCTCCCATGAGTTTCTTATCTTCTCCGCGTTTTCTTCCTGTATCAGACAAGTATTTGATCATATGCTTGGGGACAGCTTTAAACGGCACCGCTTTGTTGTAAAAGAACGGACACATTTCCTCGAACTTTGGGTGCAATGGTTTCGGAATCTCTATGTCTACTTCTGCAAACCCGAACCAGCTTCCTTCTTTGAGAGTTTGTGTTAGTACTAAAGGCTCTACCAAGTCGTCAAAGTGGTGTTCAACACTTTCCTTTCCGCAAGGCATTTCTCTTAGCACGGTTGAGAGATACAGGGCGTTGGCATCGTATCCGAGGATGTTTTTGCAAAGTTTTGGAATACCCTGGGGAGTGTGGGGTGAAACCCCACCTGCTATTTGATGTGATCTAATTCTTGTTTTACCAACTTCGTGGATCCTTGTGAAAACGAGGCTTGGTCCCCCAACAACTGCTTCTTTCAGCATCTCGTACGCTTCTTTGCTTGGGGCGTAAAGATCCGCGCCGCGCTCAATAGATCCTTTTAGCAAGTAATGTAAACTCACACCTGGGATGCTGACTGCGTCTTTCATTATATCGATTCCCTTCTCAGTGTAGAAGTTTCTCATCTTTTCCAGAGCCTCAAGTCCTGGTGCCACATCCAGATTGTTGTAGTAACGCAACCAATCTTTGAAGGTTTTCATTTCCTCTTCTCGGAACAGCTTTTTGCAGGCTTTCCATTCCGACGGTTTTAGCACGAAGTCTCCTTTCATCTTTGAATACCAATGTGGGTAATCCGGCAATCCCGGGTAATCCAGCTTTTCTAGGCTGTCAAACCACTCGTATGGGAGCCAGGATTTTACTGCTTTACAATCGTAGGCTTTTATCCATTTATCGTAGGTGGTCCCTGGCCCGAGGTAGTTCATTATGTCAAGGAAACGGAAGCCAGAAGTGAGTATGAACATGATTTTCTTTCCGTTCTTTGCCACTCTGACTTTGTTGGTTGTGCCCGCGAGTTTTTCTGCGAAGTACTCTCTGATCAGATTCAGATCGTATTGCCCGGAGTTGAATCCGGTGACTATCACCTGATCACACCATTCTTCGATCTTTTCCCTCTGGTCTCTTGGTAGCAGGGCGACGTCTGCTGGCATAAACTCCTCTCTTACTCGTTTCCTGATGTTTTTGGCTCGCCTCTCCAGCTCTTCCACAAACTTGCGGATCATTTTTTTCGGATCTCTTTCGCAGATGTGGGTTGGCTCTCTTTCGAGCGTGTCACCGATGCTCACCGAGACTGGAACGTGTTCGTTAACGATAGTGAGTCTGTCTGTCAGCTCCTTCCGCTTACTTTCGTCTCCGTACGACCCGAAATCGTAGAAGATCGCGTGCGGGTAACTTTTTGTTTTTGCTTCTGGCAGTTGTTCGACATATTTGTCTCCAACTTCACATGCCCAACACTCTATTACCTGGTAGCCAGCCTTTCTGAGATAAGCTGTTCTTCTCTTTGTTGCCTGGTAGAGTTCTTCTCTTGTTTTACCGACATGTCCGATTATTCTGTCACGATCCTGGTGACATTTTGGACAGCCGTGCCAGTGGCAACCATGGTATTGAAACACAATCTTATCCTTATGGTTGTAACCATCAACCGGGCTTTTCCCTATCCAACGCTCTCCTCCGTGGCCTGACATTGCGTGGTGAATGGGGATTTTGTAATGCTTTGCTACATACTCAAGCCACTGAATTGATTCTTTTGAGGCTTTATGCTTCGGATAAAACGCTTTCTGGTATGCTGACTGTGGCGCTTCGACCTTTTCTCCCGGACAATCTATTACAGTTTCACCTTGGGCACATCTATCTGCGTGACGTTGAAGATGGCAAGCTTGCGTGAATCTTGCTTTGCAATGGACGCATGCATAAGTTTTTGCTAACTTTGTAATGTCTTTTATCAAAAATGAATGCTCTTCAAAAATACCGATTGCCATAACGTTTTTAAATTGTGGTGCAGGATTTCTTGTGAGGTGCCATACCACTTCTTTATCATCTACACGCTCTGGTACATATACCCTGATTCCAAGCCAACCTGAGAAAGTAGTGCCCTTATTCATGTGCATTTCTACCTTTTCTAATTCATCAAGTGAGGTTTTTACACAGTTCGTCGGCGTATTCCTGAGCTTGAAGAAACTCTTGGCCAGACCTTGTGCTACTTTTGTGCTTCGATCTGGCCTAGCTCCTCTGTGCACAGCGATACAGCGCCATAGACACATGTTATCTCTATAGGTGTCCAGTGCCACCATCGAACGACCGTGTGCGAGGTTGCGTAGCCAGTCTGGTAATGGGCCTGTTCCCATCAGCGGTTGACGGTCAAGCACAACTTTTACATCAACAGCATAGTAGTGGTCGAAGATCCATTTTGTGTCTGTTCTTTCGATTCTATCTACTTCCAGACGTTCAGACTCCCTTTCCCTCAGCCATTTTTCAGCGTCTTCTTGTTTGTTTATCCATCGGGAGCCTTTTTCATTTTGGTAGAAGGTAAGAAAGGTTCCGTCTTCAATGTTGCGCAAATTAAATGCAAAAACGTACCTTATGTAAAATGATGTTCTTACGTCCTTTCTTATTTTTTCCATGAATTTTGCTGTTTGGTCTCTTTCCAGATTCTTTTTGAAGCGCCACCGAATATAACGCCTACCTTTTATCTTCTCTACACCCTCAGTTGTTTCGTCCTTGTACTTAGCCACAACCTCATTCTGGTAGTCTGCCACATTTCTTATGTTTTGCGGGTGGATGGGGTCAAACTGCCTCAGAAGTTGAAACTGTCTAATTATTTTTTGTCTTCTGTTCCTTTTTCTTGGAGGTGCTATTGGTTGGTAAGGTTTTGGTTGTAAAGGTGGTTTTAATTTGTTCTTCGTGGTTTCTGGAATTGGTTCTTCCAACACATTCCTTATTATCTTTTTAACTGCGGGCACGTTTTCTGAAAGTAATTGTGATAAATAGCGCAACTCTGCGGGGTCTATTTTCACAAGTTCTTCTTCAAGAGATTCCAGGTCAACATTTTCCAATTCGAAGTCTATTTTGTCCATCGTATGTAGAAAAATATTTTTAATTAATTATTATAATCTTAAGTTGGCAATTCTCTAATTGGGAAAACTTTATACTGCACGGTGTCAATTCTCTAATTGCTTGGCCCAGCAGTGGTGGGGTAAACCCCACACCCCTCCCTTTTCACTGTGGGGCCAACCCCTCCCTTTCACTCCCTTTATTTGTGGTATAGTCCGAATAGCTCGTATGGTTCAGCTTTGGTCCCTGACTACTAGTCTTGTGAAGAGGTGAAAAATTTAGGTGCACCCAAAGTGGTATTTGTCGAATCCCGACTATACTACTAAGCTAACCCCAAGGTCTGAGTCTCTATTTGTAAGCTTGGGTTTAATTTTATAACACGGTGAAAACGCCAAAAATTCACGATTTGCTTTCAATTTGCCGTATTTTGAACGCGAAATCACAAACGTTTTGCAAACTTTTTCTAAGTCTTAAATTATGTTACCTATTTTCGACTCGAAATTGAGAAATTATCGTCTAAAACTATTTTTGACTTCGAAAAAAAAAAAGACTGAAACAAAGCGCTTTAGTCCCAAAGGCGCTCTATTGTTCTGTTTATTGTTTTCAATAAACTTAGAACTGTATGCATAATAAATGCATGGGGCTGTGCGGAAATCTTGCCCAAATTTTCATCTGCTGATGTTTGGCAAGCATAAACGCGGCGAAAGAGGTTCCACGGAAGAAGAAGAAAACCAAAGCTCTCCGGCCGAAACGAGCAAACATGGCGATGGAACCAATGGACGAGTAGAATAAGCTCCGATATATGACAAGGCAATTGAGATTAGATTCTCTGTTTCCATAATGAGATGCACTTCACCAATAGAATACCAATGGACTGGCCATCTATTTCATTGGTACCAATCGTACCAATGGAACCAACAGACGAATAGAATAAGCCCCTTTATTATATGGACGAGAGTGTTTTACTGGGAACTAAACCACTCGTAGATTCGATACGCCACTCCATCCGGGACCTGAGTGGCGTATTTTCCGTATGACACGCTTGCGAGTGTCATACCGCTCAGTGACGTCACGATTCGCGCCATTTCTACTTTGTTGAATGAACTTGTTTTCTTGTGTCGTTCAGATTTGTTGTGAGCAAGCATCGAATTAAGCGACGAAAAAGAATGAGTTTTCCGAGAGAACATGATAATGGAAACCTTGACGATTTCAAGGCTTTTAGATATCCTGGACACAGGTGCTTTGTATTTTCTGTGAAGGCGATTTTCGAAAACAATGAAATAAAAATCGGCAATTTCAATTACATCTGGTCTTCATATAATAAAAAGAACATTACACGTCGGCTCAAAGATATGAATTTTATGTTCTCGTGGCAAAAACGACATCTCACGAGTTCGCTGCGCTCACTCGTGAGATATCGTTTCTGCCACTCTAACATAAAATTCATATCTTCTCGCCACCGTGTAATATCCTCTATATATATGACAAGGCAATTGAGATTAGATTCTCTGTTTCCATAATGAGATGCACTTCACCAATAGAATACAAATCGACTGGCCATCCATTCCATTGGTACCATTCGTACCAATGGAATCCGTTTGTGTATATTGGACAACCCTAACCACACGGTGGGCTTAAACCCAAGACCATCAGATTGCAAGACCAGCGCCCTTAGTTCCTATCCATAGATGGGTATTTTTGATGGGCACGTCGTCGTCAACTGGATTACTGCAGCGTAACCGGTGTAACTTGTCCCCAGAAGTAGGGTTACTCTACCTGTAAATTTTTGCTTTTGTTTTAAACTCGAGGTATCTTTAACCCTCTTACTAAGATTACCCTGGCAGTAGGAAGAAAACCTTGAAAACAGGGCTTAAGCAACTTCCGGCTCCATGCTGCCTTGCATATAGGTCAGAGGTTTTAGTCGGTTTTCGGTTGTACGGACAACCTGATCTATCTTCATAAGAAAAGCTGACGTCTTTCAAGCATTTTTGATCGACCCGGGTGAAGAATTGCCATGCGTCGGAGGCCCAGGCTGTTAGTCTTGATGACGAACAGCCAATGGCTATGGGATGAAAAGAGACTGGGGTAGAATGAGAATTGGATTAGACTGATGCTGATGGGGTAATGGACGGAGAAAGCAAGCCAAGAAGATGTAGCCTACAACCACAAGGAAAAGTAGTTGGATAGGTCGTAAAAATATACTCCATGCAGTGAGTTTTGGATTCAACTTAGTAAACACTATTCACGAACTGCTTTTATCAAGCCGTTCTCTTACTCCAATTTTGGTGACTCCCTTTTCGATATTGGTTAAATAAGGTTAGTAGAAGTTCAACTCACTGTGAATAGGGTAGGGGAGGAAACGGACAAAAGTGCAAACCTTCCCAACACTTTTTACTAGTCCATCGCAGGGTTACCCCCAGCATTAAATTCGCCGGTACCCATTTATACACCTGGGTGGAGAGAGGCACCATGAGCCCAAGAACACAATGCAGTTCCTCGGCCAGGTAGGGCTCAAACCCGGACCGCTCGATCCGGAGTCAACCGCACTAACCATTAGGCCACCACGGCTCCCATCAGCACCAGGGTCAGTAAACATAACTTAAATTCAGATATTTTTGCCACTTGCTCTTACAGTTACAACAAGAGACGCTAAGGATCGGCCAAGATGAACTTGACTTGGAAGAAGAACAAAAACAATTAGACATTCCAACTGCTGAAGAAAGTGGGGAAAAAGCTGTGACTGACACTCGAAAACTTAGCAACGCCGAAGAATGTCGTTTCCAGAGACTACGTCACAAATGATTGGACAGAAGACCGAAGTCCTGCATAGAAAAGAAGTGGAACGTCACGCCCGCGGGAAACAGGACATAGTGAAGTTATTTAAATGTCCGTGCGAGGGAGTTTGAGTAAAACAAACTTAAAAAAAAACTAAATTTAAAGTGTACAAGCAAACGAATTATTAAACGGTCTACAACTAAATCTTTGTCGAGACTTTTCTACCTTCGGTATCTTTAATTTATGGCTATGTGGTTGGTTTATAATTAATTAATTAATTAATTCATTCATTCATTCATTCATTCATTCATTCATTCATTCATTCATTCATTCATTCATTCATTCATTCATTCATTCATTCATTCATTCATTCATTCATTCATTCATTCATTCATTCATTCATTCATTCATTCATTCATTCATTCAAAGAAATTCCAAATACTGTCTCCTTTTAGTTTGGGTAAAAATATAAATAAATGCTATTGAACGTGAAAGCATTTGAGAGCTTTTTTTGTTGTTGTTGTTTTGTTTTTTGCAGCCAGAGATTTTTCTTGCTTCTATCCAACAACAACAACAACACACTTTATTTACCGCATTATAGTTTACATACAATACTATTATTGCAAATGATTTTAAAATAATTAAAGAATTGCCAGCTCCTAAATCACATGTAACTTTTAACATTTAACTTTTTGTACTTTGCGGTGGGGTCCAGAGGCTAAACTTCGATCGCAAAAGTGGTGCATGGAGGCAGAAGGGGTCTTATTTACTGGTCCAAACAATAGGGAATGCACCCGATTCTACGAGATTGTCTCCTCGTTTTAAATCTTTCAGTTCCTCGCTTGGTGGTAGATCCAACCACGACCTGTCTCCCTTAACAGCATCATTTCCAAGCCATCTTGTGGAGAACACCCGCTGCGGTGTTGACAGGTTGTTTCCATGTGATGCGTGAAGTGTTTTCATGTGGAAAACAATGCAGTCCCCAGGCTGAAATAAGAATAGCAGATTATAGGCACGTACTGCGTGCATAGGGCTACAATGCTACTCAAATCTACTACTTCTAGTAGCCATTTGGCGCAATGTTAAGACCTGACTGTTAACGTAAAACTGTGCTATATGACAATCCCCCCCCCCCCCCCCATCCCTAAAAATAACTTTCAGCCGGGCAACAATTAGTCATGCATCAGACCACTCGTATAAGCAATATAAAGTTTTCATGACCTCTTTCCAAGAAACAACGGGATCCACGAACAATATTTGAAATATAACAAATATTTTAAAGAGTGGGTTAAAGAAATCGATTGAAGGCTATATTCAGTCATCGACAAAAGCAAATATTTTCATCGGCCCTGAAGTGTGTGTCGCTACATTAATAATAGTAAAAAAGGCAGAAAGATAATTCCCGGCTGAGGAGTTTAAATGTTCTCGGGACAACACGGAGTTTTTCCAATGAGTTACCGGGGGAAGATGTGATACGACCAGACTACCTTAAAATGTACATGTATACCTCCATGTCCCAGGTCAAGACTTGGTACTGCTCATCTCCATCAACATCTGGTGTTGGTAGAAATTCTTTCGCTTTCTCTTCGTCTTCTGGCTTTATTTGGTGTTGAGGAACATTAAAGTGCACCGGCATGAAATACTGAGGTGACCTGTGAGAACCTTTCACGAGACGAAGACAGGTGTCTTTGGAGACTGGGTCTACCGGCATCCACACAGAGCATACCTATTGAAGTTGACAAAAAATGTTTGTTTTTTTTTTTTTACTTACCATAGGATATTCTTTTACCATGCCTACGAACAGCAGTGCAAGGTTAAAAAATATCAACGTATCCCTTGTTAAACCTTTTTTTTCTTTAGGTTGTATATTGTCTCTGTGCCTCAATTCCACTCCTATCGCACGCATTGCTTCAGTTGGATACAGCTGCGCGCGCTAGTTTCCCTATGGGATGCGCGGCTTGTTTATATTTTTGGAACTCGGTTATTTGAGTTTTTAGGATATTTAGGATATTTATTGTATATTTACATTTTAAACAGTTATAATTTTAATATTTTAAATGTAATTTAGGCTATCTATCTTAACTAGGTTTTTATACTTTTTATGCATGTAAGCCGCATTTGAACATTTCACATGATAATTTGCGCCCTATAAGTATTGAATTATTATTATTATTATTATTATTATTATTATTATTATTGTTATTATTATTTAGATGGCGTGTACTCTTTCATACTTTAACGTTTTACATTTTCAAAGTTTGCGTTGTTTTCCTTATTTACATTCCTTGTCGGGTCCGACAGACGCTCTTCGTTTTACAATTAGCTCTCCTTCCATCTCCACTGCTGTAAGTGGTGTGGTTGGATAAGCAAGTGCTGCCAAAGAATTTTCGGTGACACTCGTTGCATGGAAGAGTAGCAATGGTTCCGTCAGAGGATAGGAATTGGTTTGTTGACAGGCCTTGCAAAGCATTTTTGCCTTGGCATCGGGTTTTGCCGAAGAATCCTTCAAGTAATGGCATCTGTGAAGATGGTCACCGACTTTAATGAGGATGAGTTGTTTGTCTTAAGTTTTACTGGGTCCCTTAAAGATCACTTGGTACCCTTGATTCACTGAAACCACCACGATTTGGTAATCGGAAGGGTACTCTCGAAATGTCCGGATCTCGGATCTTTGCCAGATCCGGATCTTTGACAGTGACCAACGCACAAGGACAGCACAATTCGTCCGTGTTCTTGATGTGGATGACACGTTTCTTGTTTTCTAACTTTAATTTTTCTCGATGGAAAGAGTGCGCAATTTTTTTCTTCCACCACCTTTACCAGGATCACGCACATGGAAGGGACCGCGGAGCCGGGGCCTTGGGGGGCGTCATCCCCCCCCCCCCCCCCCCCCGTCCAATAATTGTGGACAAAAATAAATTAAAATATAGCACATAGATGAAAACCTCTGCCAGAGAGTGTGGTGTTGTGGTGCATGGTTAACTGACATCTAGGACACACTATATGGCGGCCGTTCGTATCTGAGACAGGGCATAGTTGATAGGTTTTGTCCGTCAGGTAAACATTTTACCAGAAACGGTATTCCATCGAACAACATGTCGGCGCAAAGGCATGCTTTAGCCATTTCCGTCAAAAATCTCAAAAAGAACCCGAAACGGACGATGATATGTAGTTGTAGCCATCACGCAGGATCATATAATCCAGCGTTATAAGCAATCAAGAGACTCATATGATTTACGGCAACGTGGATGTGGTACAGAACCGGAAAGGAAGCAAAAGAAAAAGATCTTCCACGATTTCGGACATCTTTTTCAGAAGACAAGCCCATTGTTAGTCGCAGGTAACAATTTTTACATACATCGTCATAGAGACTGCCGATATTTTGAAGGCGGCAAAGAACGTTGCTGATCACAGAGACACGTGAAAAGTGAAAATATGGTTATTTTTGAGTTTCTGCTGGTTAATCCTACAAGTGCAACCGGTGACAGAGCATTCGCGATGGAAAGAAGGGTCAAAATATGGATACTAGCGAACATGAACCAACAAACGTTTCATCATGTGGCTTTATTGCAAACCAACAATTCAAGACAAGCAGCTAAGATTTGTCTTGTCGATGTGGCGAATAAATTTGCCTAACGAAACTAAATACGTGGACGCAACTTCGGTTAATTTACCGATTGAGATTTGTAAGAAATGATAATTCTTTGTATCTTCCTTGGTTTGGTGATTTTTTTTTTACTTTACAGTTCAATTTCGCTCGTAATGATTAATCCGATTAGAAATAAAATAATATACTTCGTCTGGTACATTGGGATGCATTTTTAGCCTTCCTGAGAGAATTTACTTTAAAAATTTTCCATGCTCCCGGACCCCAAGAAGGCGTGCGGCTATGGCGCACGCAACAATTGCCTATGGCATTTGAATCAGCTTCCCCAATCGAAAATATGCTCCGCGGTCCCTGCATAGAAAGTACGATCCACTTTTGAACTGTTCGTTCGAGTTCAACATTTTACCGATTTGTCCCAAGACTTCTCTGGCTCTTACCCTGCTTTGTTGCCATTCACTGCCACGTAATCTCGCCGAGAGGTTACCGTGTCAAAGACTGTTGGAGTTGAGACTCTTGCATGATTTTTCCCCCTTGCAGGTTTTGCTTACGTCGTCAGATTTGGTCATGTAACCCCAAATCCCGCTTTCTGATTACTCCACTCAAATTGTCCTGCAATCTAAATGGTTACGCCTTAAACTGACGCCTTATAATAGTAATTTCATTTGACTGAAAACTTAGAACTACAGTATTGTGGGCAACTAAGTAGAAGTAAGGAGTTTTCAGCATAAATGACACGATCTATCGTAAGAAACTTTCGTTTACTGGTTTTGCCATCCATTTTTAGCGGAAAGTCCCTAGTTTAAGCTTCAGCATATGGCCGTATAGTTTAATTCGTCATCTGTGCATGCGCGCGTTTTGGAAAGCGCTGCCGTATGGTTTCCCCCCAGGTCAGGGAGGAAAGTGGCGGATATCTGATCTCGCCCATGCAGGTTATCCTTGACTTTCTCTTCTCGTGCAATACCCCTATATCAGTGATTGTCGCGTGTACTTTTTACTAATAACCTTTCTCGAAATAGCTGTATCAGGATAACAGACGTGATAGCTGGCAAAACATAAACAAAACCAGAATTAATATCAGTGCTTAGTAACATACCTGCTGTCCGTCAATCTCATAGTACGCTTGATCTTGATGCCAAGGAGTTAATTTGGTTGATCCACTGTCTTTCACCATAACGTAATTCTGGTACAGCACAACACTCTAGGAAAATACACAAGAATATTAGACTCAGCCAAGGCTAAATGCGTAGCTCCCCCATTTTTTTTTTGCTGGTTTTTGAAGTGCTTGAGCCCGCAATCCAACAGAAAAACCATTACCTGGTCAGTGGACAACTTAAAAAAAAAATACGTGACCTCGATGAGTTCTAAACCGCGATATGGTCACGTAATACTGGTCAGCAATTCTGGTCAGCGTATACCTTTGCTTCATATGGGAAGTATAAAGCTTAGCTTTTCAGCGACTGCCTTAACTTTGGGCTTCAAAGCGAAATTTTTCGAAAATTTGAAACTTTGTTAAGCAAAAGTTCTGGCGGAAACTGCACACCCGCCCCACGTTTGACCGCTGTGAGCTGCATGCCTTGGTAGACCTTGATAGGCGCCATGTTCTGCGACGTCGTCACCCGTACGGGGTTCAAAGTGGCTTAATTATCTGCAGCAAGATCTTCAAAATGTTTTTCTGGTTCTAGTTCCTTAGTGGCAGCCTCAGAACACTTCCTTCTCAAATCGGTTTTGTTTCGGCTTACCAGCATTGTTTTACTGCACTGTAAATGTTTCGGACGCTTAAAAATTTCAGACGGTTTTATTTTCGGCCATTTTTATTGCCCGAATGTTTTTTGCAAGTAATCTTCAGGTGAGAAATCGGCAGCACTTTTTCGCGCGGAGAGCCTGCTCGCAGGCTAGGGAAATCCCTTACCGAAACCTGAAGAAGTCTACCAGCTATTTCTCCTACGGGGGACTGGAAAATAAACTCCTTGTATTCGGGAATGCTGTTCCAATTGCCAAAGTCTTGAAAGACCAAAGGGGTGTGGTCCTCTTGCCGTCGCCTTGTCATTTCAGATGAGTGGAGCCGATTGGATTCAATGCCTTTGCGCAACAGATCAATCCATTTCTGGCTGAACACGCCTCGTAAACAAATCGCTCCATCTTCTTGGAAATCAAGGATGTGCTGTTCTGTGATCGGGTCTGTGGGCCGACTGTCCATTGTTGTAGACTTCAAAGTTAGGACAAACACAATGTATTGTTAGGTTTTTAAGGCAGGGGTACGCATGGAATTAAATAATACTTTATATACGAGGTTTAAGGAAGGGACAAAAGAAAAAAAGTTGAACCCCACGCAAGAGCACCCCAAGGTTGGTAGGAGACTGTTTGGGTGTCCTAATTTTAATTCTAATTTTAAAACTACATTAAATCTTCGATATTTCTCATTTCTCTTAGTTTTACGTATGATTGCTATAAAAATATAAGTAGAAATTATCAATGAAATATTATATAAAGAAGCTCATTTTTAACACAATTTTTTTTTGCTCTAACGTTCTGGTAAGGTCTACATTAAACTCACTGCTACCCATGTTCTACACAAGAGAGGCACTGTGAGAGTAACGTTTCGTTGCCAAGAACACAACGCAGTGAATATCGCAGTGCCCCAGCCAGGGGTCAAGTTCGGAGTACCGTGCCCTCCCCTTTGCTCTATAGTAACGCCGTTAGGGGACTTTCATTTTTTAGTGCAAGGGGTGGGGGGGGGGGGGGGGGTTAGCAAAATCACTTGGAGTGTATTTTAAGTATTACTTAACCCCCCTTCATTTGTAGGGAAAAATGTCATATCCCCCTATACTTCCTCCAGTTTATTTATCTACCCCCCCCCCCCCCTCCCATCCTCTCCACACTCCCCTTTGGCCACCTTCCCACATTCTCGTTGGTACAGTGGGACAGCGGAGCAAATTGATGAGCTAGATCTGCCTCAACAGAAGTGTAGACAATGTATCCGTGCAGATAGCGGACCAGGTTTTGGTCATAATGAAGTAAAGTTTAGAATGACAAAGATTTCTCGCATATCGGATGTTGACATCCGGGAAAAATGAGCAGATGAGGCTGAACAAACTAATTCGGGTGTCAGTAATGCTATTTGTGATGGAGAGACAATTGAATGGGAAACACACAAACGATTTGAGGGCATGACCAATGAGGAGATTGACAACCTGACACTAGAACAGTACAATGACATTGAAGAGCATGCAACGTGACAAAAGAAATGCATGGACCGTTTCCCCGGAAGTAGCCAGAAGAGTAGACAAAGCTCCCTGTATGGGGGAAAACATAAAGGCAACCGAACGACAGCTATAGATCCATCAGAAAGCTTTTTCTGGAACAAGGAGTGCATTGAGAGATTCTACAAAACACAAGGCTAAGCAGCTAAGAAGGGGATTCCTAGATACTTTTGTATTTCCAAAATCATAACCTTTGACGAGCTCCACACTGAAGGCGGCGAACTTTACAGAGAATTTCTTAAAGGCGATTGCGAGACCAAAACAGGAGAACTTTGTGACTGGTGCAGTACTCATTGCTTCTGTGGCCCTCTATGGATGAGACACCAGGATGTGACGACAGTTAAAAGCCACGGGCACCGGATGACTTTCAACCCAGGGCCAATATTAGGATGCTAGTCAAAGCAGGAAAGCTCAATCTTAATGAAGAGCAAAGCATTAAATCATTTGCTGAAAAGTACATAGTGGCAGAAGAACATGTGGTCAATGCTGTTAGGCATACAGTCGAAGCTCTCTTAACGGACACTCTCGTAAGCAGACAGCTCTACTTACGGCCGTCTTGTTTAAAACCCCGTTTTAACTCATACAAACTCTGTATCTTTACATTCTCGTAAGCGTACATTCCCGTAAGCGGCCACGGACACTTTCAGATATTACGACTTAGACTTTTTCTTTGTTTTTAAGCTTCCGTAAGCGGACGCCCGAAAGAAAATCCTATTAAGGCGGGGGTTCACCTGAAGCCCGTTTTTACACCGCTTAACTTGGGTTTAATGCGAATATCTCGCTCCCGTTTCAAGCATTCCCAAAACCCTCTGTTCATCCCACATGTTTAGCGGTGTTTTGTAAATTTTTTGGTGATTTTTTGGGGTGTTTGGGAAGAGATAGTTTTTCTCAAAGGATTAGTAAAATTTGGAGAAATAAGAAATATTAAAGATTTAATGTGATTTTAAAATTAGAATTTGAAGTTAAAAATTAGTAGATGGACACCCAAACTGTCCCCTGACAACCTGGGGTGCTCTTGCGTTGGGGTCAACTGTCTGGTGGTATTCCAAAAATAATTTTCTTTCTTCTACCACTTCTTTAAACTCTTAAAATTTCACTCAAATTCACCTTTACCCCCACCTTAACAACCTCTGTATCTTGTTTTTATCAATCATCGCCGTTCGTCACAATGATTTTACAATAATTACAGTACCATATTTCAGTATTTGTTTTGTCGTCATCCACGTCCAGTTACAATACGGTATTTATTGTTAGCTGGGCAAGCTCCCGTGAGCGGCCATCCATCCCCTACACCTCTAGTGGCCGCTTACGAGAACCATTCTCGTAAGCGGCCAGCTCCAGTTACGGACACTTTTTCGCGTCCCCGAGGGTGTCCGGCTACGAGAGCTTCGACTGTATCTATGAAAACACTGTTGCTGCCAATTTGCAAAAGGAAGAAAGGGCAAAACAGACTCAGCTGAAAAAGGAGAAGAAATTTGGTGATTATGACTGGCAAAAACTTCTTGAAGAATTAAGATCGGCTGACTGTTAGGACCGAGAACTCTCCGTCACCGACCTATTTGGCCAATCGCTCATATTTTGCTCAAAGATACCCTTTGGTGATATATATTTAAAAATCGTATTTAAAAGTTCCAGCGATTTTTTATTTTTCAGAAATTCACGAAAAATTGAAAACGCGGTCAAAGTGCGGTTTTCCTTTCGATCAAATGCCCGAAATATGGTGCACGGACGAAGCTACGGCAAACTCGTGAAATAGCTTCAATTACCGCCAAACCTTACACAAAGACGGAAAAACGACTAACAAGCATCCCTAACTTGTAAAAAATCCGAAATTGGTTGAAATTGTGATTTTGCGAGCCATTTTATCAACCTCCTTGACGGCAAAATATAGGTCATGTTCAACAGCATAAAAATACCCCTGGTACCTCATTTTTCGATGATTTTACTTTACAGCCCTGAAATATCATTATCAAACATTCACCATGCCAAGTTTCAGGGTCGAACTCGAAACGCTTCCCGCTGAGAAAATAAAAAATATCTGCGATACGATCAGCTCAAATGACAGAAGATTTATTGGCGAATTTGAGGCTACTCACCTTCAACTTGCCGATAAAGTTCGAAAATTAATTTTATTTCCGTCGATTTATGTTTTAGACCTCAAGAAATATCCACTGGTATGTTAAAAAACACATTCAGAAGTTTTAGAAGCCATTAAAAGTCAAATTTGAGCTGAAACTGTCCTGCCATGTCTGATCTTATCGTCGCATTTTATACCCCTAATGTAAACAAACGCTTTGACATGTCAAACGTGAGAGATTATTTCCCAAAACCTTTTTAAACATTTCACAACAACATCAAAGTCATTTTAAGACCGTTAGAAAAATAGCGGTATGGTGTTCTAGATTAGCAATTCAAAGGACTGTTTTATCCAGCTGAAAGTAATTGAGATTTCAGCACGCCGTCACCATCTTCATGCATAATTATCGTTGCTCGAGAGGTCAAGATGTCGAGAGGTTAATTTGGTGATGTAAACTGTCATATACTGGAAGAAAGCAACATCGAACTTTGGCGATAGCAAGTGTTAGTGTTTATACAATGTAATAGCAAGTTTAAAACAAATTTCGCCTAAATAATTTGCGAACAAGAAGCGAAACTGTCCGACCCCAAGCACAAAATTCATTGCAAAATAGTCTCAAGAATACTCAAGAAATAGTCTTAAGAAACATACCATAACTGGGCGCACATCCATCTCAGTGCCACATCATTATTGTTTACAAAATAATTATCGCATCGAAACGACTTCGAAAAATCTTCTCATCTTTCTTGTTGATGATTTTGGAAACTTTTAAAACTAACGGCCATAATTATTTTGTTTCTCATCGGAGTATGAGTCACAAAAACCAATGCAAGCACTGCTCACATGAGCGGTATTCTGCAACCATGGCGACAAGCACAAAATAATTATCGCGTCGAAACGACTCCGAACGTTCTTCTCATCTTTGTTATTGATGTTTTAGAAAACTTTCAAAATTGACGGCCATAATTATTTTGTTTCTCATCGGAGTATGAGTCACAAAAACCAATGCAAGCACTGCTCACATGAGCGGTATTCTGCAACCATGGCGACAAGCACAAGCATTTTGGTAAACGGGTTAGGCAAGCTAAATTAGTTGTATGAAGCGGAGACATTTAGTTAAAGAAGAAAGACGAAAAAGAAAACGAAAATACATCTCGGCATTAAACCAGATTTGAAAATAAAAACACTAGTTGTTTAGTCATAGACGGAATTATTTGTGTCTGATTATTTGTGTCGCGGATCTCAATAACTTTGTTTAAGCCAAAATATAGTAATTTTCTATACATTTCTTTTAATTTCTCATATGTGAGCGAAAGGAGGGGGAAATACAGAAGCAAACAAAAAAATGCCCTTGTCACTGGCTCCCCGGGTGTTGTTACCTGCTGGAAGGAAATCTGAAATGCAACAAATCGATAAGTACGGTCTGATGAAATTTCACAGCATGAACTTTTGTATCCAAGTTTTCAGCTGCCTTTTCACCTAGCATAACCCCCAGCTACGCGTGGTGCTAGTCTGATAAGGGGAGTGGATCACCTTAGGACATTTTCATCGTTCCGGGATATGAGATTCTGGTATACCCTTGCACTGATGTTTTTCTTTGGAATTTTTTCGAACACTCGTGTGGTATTCATGTCGATGAGAAATGCGATACATGGTAGGAAATCGGTCCTCGAGTGAAGCAGTCTTATTATTTGGACATTTTCTTCGTCTCTTTATCGTTCCAAAAAGACGCCAAGCGTCCAAATTGACGGAATGAATGAACACTTATTATTTATTCCCGTTATGATGTTCAAGTTTCGCGTGTGATTGAAAAACCACAGACAATCCAACAATCAAATGTCCTGGCAAGATGCCGCAGCAAATCGAATTGCACGTAGTGACAGACGGCTGCCAAATACTCTGGCAATATTATTTGCCAGACGCTCGCTTCGTGGTTTCGTCGGTGTCAAAATTTCTTTTCAGAACAAAATTTTAACGGATATGATGCGATGCGTTTCTCGGCCAAAAATACCGAGCGTTACGTTACTACTTTTCGGCTAAATATAAAATATGAATAGCGTTTATAGCTTTGGGGCCCGTCCGCACTAGGCTGACAAAATTTGTTTGGCGGTACCAAAAATCTTTACAAATTTTTCGTTGACCAAATTTTCATTTTGGTAAACGGGTTAACCACAACATGTCAATCACGTTGAAATTCGAACACCTTCTGCCGGGTTCTGTTCGCGGAGAAAAAATGTACGTGTCTACCAAATTAATGTGACCTAGAGATGTTGGCTCGGCGCTTTTTTTTGTATTCTCATGTTTTGCATTTCAAATCGTTCACTTCGCACAATGGCAAATGTTACGTTTGCTATGCCAGTGGAGGCTTCATTTCCTTCGATTGCTAATAGTTTTGGTACGAGCCCAAACAACGGCTGCGAAGGAGACTAGGCACAACAGGCTCGATCGTAGGAGGCGTTAGCTAGGGGTTGAAGATGACTGCGGAGACCTTGAGAACTTGGTTTGAAAATCATTTTTATAGGCCCATTATACCGGAAAGATTCCTTTTTTCGCCAGATGCTCCTCCGCGTTCCGTGTTAACGGTGCGATACTACATGCCTGTGCCTGAAAGCGCGATCAAATTAATTTTATTTGATAAGACATTTTCCTTGAGATCTAATGAATTCACCAGATTTGACGCTTGACAAAATTTTGTCCTGCTCTGAGGCAGGACGACGGCGCCTTTGAAGATTGGTAAGGCTTCACAAAATTTTGTTAAGAAAAAAAATCGCCGTCCGCACTTAGCTTGTTAAACGGAAATGGTGACAGATATTTTTGCAAAACAAACAAAAGTTCGCCAAGTGGTGCGGATGGGCCCTTACCTTCAGTCTTTTTGAAAAGAATTCACAAATATCTTGTTATGTTTGTTGATTGATTGATTTCATGTTTAACAACCCACATATGTATTGAAGTTCCGATAACATAATTATCCAGCTGAGGGACTCTAACTTTTTTCCCGATTATTCAAGCTAGTAATTTTTTCCTTTTTCTCTTCGAAAAGAATCGAGAACCTCTCGTACTTTGCGGCGCTCCCTTCGCGCGCATTGTTTGTAAAATTGTGTTTGGCCTGTATTGTTTTCCTGCTTTATATTGTTTTGGAGTTTTTGTGTTCACTTGTCTCACTTGTCTTGGTCTTTCTTTTCAGTCTGTGTTTAATTTAGAGGAAAAGCTCGCTTTTTTTTCCTTGAAGTTATTTTCAGTGTGAAAAAAAAAAAATGGAGAGGCTTGACGGCCGGCGGGTAACGAGGCACAATGTTAATCAGTGTTTATCGGCAGTGAGCGTCCAAAAACATCCTGGCCGGGATAAATTTTTCTTTTGGACGAGACCGAAATGACATACTTCACATAACAAAAAGAAGCGAATTTAATTTTTAAGTTCACGTTGATGAACGTCATGTCGTTTTCTCGTTAGCCTACGTGTACGTGTACGTTACGATCGTGTTTGTCAAAAAATATACATTTATCTTGTGATTTTTAGCCATTTGAGAAGTTAAAGTAGCAGGAAATATGTTTATGCAAATGTTTGTTTCTCAAATACCGATAATCAGTAGCCTAGGTGATCAAAGTAAGTTCCAGATGTTTACAGTATTTTCCGGTACCACGGATGTACACCAATATGGCGAATCCATACTGGGCTCTGTAAATTTGTGCAAAACATTTCGAGGAATATCTTAAGTTTGGGACAGCGCACAGACGTAAAATTTGGAGAAATTACTTCTTTACTTCTGTCCTATAATATCCTATTTTCTTGAAATCATTCACTCAATAGTTTTTCGATTTATATTCTTGTTGCGTGACAGTGAAAACGATCTATTACTTTCGAAATGTTAATTGAATAACAGGGCCAAAAACTCGTGAGGCTTAGTAGCCGACAACTGCGACAAGGAACGACCTCTACGCTACTCTTCTCTCTCGTTTGTGCATGCAACGTTGCAACGCAAAAGATTTTCCTGCTCCACTCTGAATTGAATTTACGGCTGCTTTATCGAAGCCATGGCTTCGTGTGGTTTATGACCAGTAGCTCTCCTGCAGCTCACGAGCAGCGCTCACCGTCGCTCATGCAGCATTCACGTCACGTAGTCAATTTTCGGCATTTCTGCAACGCTACAAATTTTGGAAAATAGCGTTCGCGCAACCTGCAGTGCTCATTGCAGCGCTTATGATTTCTGTTTCGCACGGGCGCCCGGGAAAGGTAGAAAGTAGAAAGAGACAAATTATATTTGATGAATTCTACATTTCACATTCTTTACAACACGACAGCATTTGCCAGTGACCTTGCTCACGCGCGAGTATCGTATATTTTTTATCTGATGTCACACTAGATCCCCTTGTTTCAAAAACGTGATCGCTTCTAGTTCCTTCATCATTTGAAAGTGAAATGGAGGCTGCCCAAAGGGCCTTTGACTATCTCAGACCGTCAAACAGGGAAAGAAAAAAAGCGCGAGTGGAAAATTAGGAGCGATGAGACGTGCGAAAAAGAGGCCATTGAAGGTCATTTTCTTTTCGCACGCATCTTGCCGTTCTCCATTTTTCACTCGCGCATTTCTTTTTTTTCGCTTCTGCCTGCGTAGCAGGCGTTCCTAAGCGAGCGAAGAGCTGTTATCGTGTTCTCGTCCGAGCGAAGAGCTGTTATCGTATTCCAGTATTCTGGCCGAGGGAATACGATAACAGCTGGAACAGCCCTTCGCTCGCTTGAACGCTTGCTATCCGGGGCTATTTCGCTTCATGCTCAACAGACTAAGAATAAAAGGGCCAGCTCGTGGTCTAAATGAAAAGATCTAGTAATATTCATGCAACGAAATGGAACTGTAACAAATAAACAAACGTGTATGACTTGTGAAATTTGTAAATACCATGTGCCTGGCATGTGTGAGTGTTGTTCTCGGCTCAAACCCACAAGCACTGTGAGTGGAAAAAATTAACCGGGTTATTTAAGTCATAACCCTGAGCTTTGCCACATTTTTAAAAATTTTCCAAATAACCTTTCCGTCAACAAAAAATACGAAAAACAAAGCGGTCAAGAAAAGTATTTTCACAAATCATTGCGGTAATTCTTCTTAACTTGAAAATTGTCACACACCAATCTGACGAACAGTCACTGAGCAGTGATAGTATAAAGGCACGATAACGCCATAATTTCTAGATCAGTACTGTTGAAGATACGAAACGGAAACCTAAATTTATAAAGACACTGTAAAGACAAGCGCACCAAATTTCTATGTTCAAACAACATTTTAAGACAACGTTTTAAAACAACATCAAGCGCTTGTAGGACTGGGTTTGCTAACTGTATGCTCAGAAAGTTATCGCTTTCTTGGATGGAAATAAAGTGCCGAAAACCATGCCGGAATTGTTTTTTTTGGGCGTTGTCGTTGGTAAATAACATGAACCGGACAGGAAAACTCCGACAAGCTTCAAATTTACTGACCTTTACTGTTAAACCATTGCAGGTCAACACGCGCGTCACAGTTCAGCAAGCGCTTACACTGACAGCTTAAAACTTCATAAGCGCGTGGGGAGAGTGAAACAGGCCAAGGAAACTGATGATTTTGTTAAAATCGTTCATAATATTAAATATATTTTAGTACACTATAATAAATACGCAAAATGCGATACCACCATGCTATACCGACCGTGTTAGTTTTTCGTTCTTCGTCACTTCTCAAATATTTTTTTGTTCTGGGCGCTCTCCCGTATCGAGCGATAAAACGGAACGACAAAAACGAGAGCAACTGAACTAAGGATTAATGTTCCCACGAGAAAAATGTGATTATCAAAAGAGTTTCCTTGCGTGTTTTACGCTATCTTTTGGCAAGAAAAACGATTTTCTTTTCGGTAACCCACAACGCGGTCCAGGAGATCGGTTAACCTTTGAACATTAGAAAAACAAGTGACCGAAATAATCAAAGGAACCCGGGGCGGCATCTGACCCGCGAGGTTAACTCGCCAAGGTTGTGCACCTATCGCTAAGAATATTTGTTGATTAGTTTTAAGTAATTCATAGGAATATTTGTTGACTAGGGTTAGTAATTTAGCAATGCAAGCTTTCTCGGAGTTAGTATGTGCACGTATGATCCAGGGACTACGGAAACCGCGGTTCCCATGACCATACGTGATCGAGATAATTCTCTCTATCTCTTGGACTCATACGAAGGCTAGAATTTCATAAAATAATCTTTAACACTCACCTACTCGAAGTTGGTCGTTGCTGTTAGAACCAAACGAATCACCAAAATTACTAGTCTCTCTGCTATGATAATCGCCTAGTACAGAGAATTGGAAACGAAAAGATGCTATAACACCACTCAGCCAAGCAAAATTTGATGCGAAATTGAATAAATCACAGTGAATCAAGGAACGACCGGAAAGACATCTCACCAGAGCAGCGCCAAAACTCCTTTACAATCCAGATCACCCTAGCCTCCCACGCAGTCGTTTTTAGGGGAGATCGGATTGCACTCGATTGCACTCGCTCTTGGGGAGCGAGTGCAATCCGATTTCCCCTAAAAACGACTGCGTGGGAGGCTAAGATCACCCCGCCAGATCACTATGAGCTCTATTACATCACCACCTGCGGCTTTTGAAATCGAATGCCGACCAAAGTCGCCAATAGTGGTGCATTTCCTTTGTTCTTATAAAAAGACCGACAGTAATATGAAACGCGATGAACATTGTGTAAAATCTCTCTGGCAAACTGAACAAACATAATACACTAGCTGAAACGTCGGGAGTTTCCGGTACGAAAAAATTCCAGTAAACACACGTCAGCCAGAGAGGAATGGATTTGCATTTTTGAGCCAGCAGCACAAAAAGTATTGAAAATCCCAAGCAGATTTATTTTGGAGTTGATCTCCTAGCAAGATTTTGTAAAAACAAAAAAAATTACCAGCCAGTTAAACAATGAAAATAATTTGCCAGCCAGATAAACATGGGCCTGTGGAGCGGTTTCGTTGGGTACCTCTGACTGGGCGCACATCCATCTCAATGCCACATCATTATTATTTACACCATCTCAAGCTTTCTGTTATTGGAATTTAGGGCCATTTAGTCGATTTTCCATACATTTTGCATAGCCATACTCAAATACTTCAGCGTCGCGGGTTGACATTCGAAACTCGAATGAAATGTCACGCAACCAGATGAGCAGTCATGTCACGAACACGCTGCCCTTGCGAAATTCGCAAGTCTTGAAGACATGAAATAATATAGAGGGCTTTTAGATCATTCTTTGTCCTCAGCAACTGCATGCTTCTTGTTTTAAGTGGCTTTTTCCGTGGCTACAGTGCGGTATTCAAAACAAGCCTTGTCTTTGAGTAAATACCTTTCCAGAAGCAAAACTGTGTCTTTGCGAAGATGATTTCTGCTAAATTGTAAGAAATTATTTTTAGGGATTTTGATAGTGGAAGGAAGATACCATGGCAGCTAAACCAAAAGATGGACGGGCTCTCAGAGCAGTCAAAACATTTTATGTGATATTAAAGCAAAAATTGATCACGGATTGATCACGCATTGGCTTAACGCGGTAGCGAAGGGCGGTGCTACCTTCATATGTCCCGTCGAACGGGATCGCGTTAGACTACGAGCAGCCCCTGTGTTATGGGGTTCCAATGTTGGTCTTTAAGTCTAACCTGGGGTCGTTGAATTTCAAAATTATATTTTTGTTGCACATCAAAATCAGATTGTTTTGAAATGTGTGTACATAAATAGCCATATTGTAATATTGTGGTAAAGAAAAAACAAGACACCCTCGTCACTTCCGGTCTGAGATTGGGTTCACAATTTAACTTAGCCTGAGATAGGGTAGCAAATTTGAGCTTTTCAGACAAGGAAGCTAAGGGTTCAGCCTCCTGTGCAGACGTTCCTTCCGCTTGTCATGGGTTTTGAAAAGAGTGTCTGCGTAAAAGAACAAGTATGGGTTTTTAGACACCAGCGCAGCGCGGGAAATGTAATGGTCCCGAGGCGCTGATGGTGTACGTCTTTTCCAGACAACTGAATCTCAGGTCTCCTTCTTCCCTCGCCCAGATCAGGGAGTGGAGAGGGGGAAAGGACTCTCATATGAAACAGACTGATCGACATACAGCAGGATCAATGGTGTTACAAAGAAACAAAATGTTTGCATTAAGACCTAACTCATCAAAATATCAGACACTTTTCATAATTTGGGTCGGACAGTTTCGCTTCTTTAATGTAATATGAAAGCTACTTGTACACTATAACACTACTACCGTAAAATTCCGGTTATAAGCCCTGGGCTTACACAACTATCGTAAGGAGTTTTGAGTGGGGTTATAACCGGAGGTGCTTATATCCGGGGGGGGGCTTACAAGCGGAATAAAAAAAGCGCTTCGAAACGAACCACGGCAGTGTTGATCGAAATACGCTTTTAAGTTAGAAAGTCATAATAAAGCAACATTTAGCCCTGTTCATTACTGGCACCCAGGAGAGGGGGGCTTATTTTAGGGGGGGGGGGGGGGGGGCTTATAAGCTGATGTATTTTTTCTGTTTCCTGGTACATGGGCCTATAATCGGGGGGAGGCTTGTAACCGGAATTTTACGGCATTTTGATCACCTGCTAGATACGTCTCTAGTAAAACGGGCTAAAACAATTCCAAGAACGCAGACATGGGATCGAAATAATCGTTCCATACAAAGGCTGTGTCAACAAGTACGGGCATTGTATAACTAAGTTCGCTGACTAGCTTTACTTAAACCCCTTCTCAGACCTCAAAAAGCTCAAATTTGCTACCTCATCTCTCCACAATGCTAAAATATCGCTATGTATTTACGCACATTTCGAAACAATTTGACGTTGATGCGCAACAGAATATAAATATGACGGCATAATTTTCCTCCATTCATTAACCCCAAATTAGAGTAAAAGGCCAAAATTGGAACCCCATCACATACCTAGAAGGTGAAAAATTGGAACACATCTAGCGGGACATATGAAGGTAGCAACCCCTCCCCCGCCCCCGACTCTTCACTGCGCCGTTTAGCCAATGCGAAATTGACCATTTTTGGTTATCACATAAGACGTCGTGGCTGCTCTGAGAGCCCAAACTTCTTTTGGCATAGCTGTCATGATGCATTTCTTCCACTAACAAAACCCCTGAAAATAATTTCTTATAATTTAGTACAAATCACCTACACATGCAAATAGATTACGACGAGGATAATCAAAAGATGGAGGTCAGGAAAAGGCAATTCCTTTTAAATAGTGCACTATAGCCATAGCCTGCAGTGCAGCCGGATTTGACACAAAACCAGCTTGGTATAGTCCCGCGGAGGCTTCCACATGACGAGAGCGGGAAACACCTAAACGAGACTAATCTGAATGTCTGAGCGTGGCTTAATTAAGCTTTTTTGACCCCCAAAAGATACCAAAGTATTAAAATAGGATTTACATGTTTTAATATTTTTTCGTGTGCAACCCTAAACGACACCTGCTAAAATATTGGCGTTTTGCCAGGAAAACCCTAAGTAAGACCAAAAATTCGAAATACAACTAATGAGAAAGCTCTCTATTATACTTCGTTACTTCAAGACTTGCGAAATATAAAAAAAAAAAAACGTTTCGCGAGGGAATTGTCCACGTGACATGACTGGTCATCTGGTTGCGTGACATTTCATTCGAGTTTCGAATGTCAATCCGCAACGCTGGTACCGATAGCAAAATGTATGGAAAATCGACTAAATGGCCCTAAATTCCAATAACAGCTTGAGATGGTGTAAACAATAATGATGTGGCACTGAGATGGATGTGCGCCCAGTTATGGTATGTTTCTTAAGACTATTTCTTGAGTATTCTTGAGACTATTTTGCAATGCATTTTGTGCTTGGGGTCGGACAGTTTCGCTTCGATGTTGCTTTCTTCCAGTATATGACAGTTTACATCACCAAATTAACCTCTCGACATCTTGACCTCTCGAGCAACGATAATGCATGAAGATGGTGACGGCGTGCTGAAATCTCAATTACTTTCAGCTGGATAAAACAGTCCTTTGAATTGCTAATCTAGAACACCATACCGCTATTTTTCTAACGATCTTAAAATGACTTTGATGTTGTTGTGAAATGTTTAAAAAGGTTTTGGGAAATAATCTCTCACGCTTGACATGTCAAAGCGTTTGTTTACATTAGGGGTATAAAATGCGACGATAAGATCAGACATGGCAGGACAGTTTCAGCTCAAATTTGACTTTTAATGGCTTCTAAAACGTCTGAATGGGGTGTTACTAATACCAGGAACGGGGAACGGGGAACGGGGAACGGGGAACGGGGAACCGGGAACGGGAGTCTGGAAACGAGTGCTCAGCGGTAATCCGTATAAGAATTCAAAATGGCGGACGAAATCACGGAAAAGGGTCTGGAAACTAATTTTGAACACTCGATCAGCAGGATAGGTTTAGGATTTATTGAATGGTTTTACATAATTTTAACTTGAGCGTTGGCTATGGGATCAGTTTCTCTTGGATGTGATTGATGCAACGTAAACAGTAGTCTAAATGTGACTCAAGACAGCAAGGGACCGCCAACAATAGTGCTGCCAACGTAGAGATCCCAGCCGGAAAAATGAAGAAACATAGCAAACACGAACAACGTGATGTGCCAGCGCGTGATTGTGTAGATTACATGAAATGAAGATCATTGTCCAAGAAGGAAAATGCTATTTACGACAAAGAAAAGTAATTTCAACCTGGGTTGGTAAACCTTATACCTTTCGTATTTTAGCATATGTTTAAAGCTCTTCAGGGCCTTCCAAAGAAGACAATTGACTAAAATGAAACATTTAAAAGTTCTGTCCATGTTTCATTTCTATACTGTTTACTATTTTCTTCGATACAAATATATAATGTAACTTGTATTCCCTGATGTTACTTTGCGTTAATCTGTTGGGTTATTAGGAAGCAAATTTGTATTCGCACAAACAAGATAATCTGCTAACGTTGTTCCATGGTAATTATTAGCTCGTTAAGCAGATCTTGACATTGAATTATTTGAATAAATTTGCTTTTTATTTAGTTTCCTAACCTTATTTGTGTTAGCACCATCCATTATCGACATCCCTGACAACGATGTTGGGCTCTACACTTCATACGCTTAAAAAAGCATATCGTCTAATTACACTGCAAAAGGCAACCTAGCGTTAAAAATAATCTAATTAAGTAGACGTAAACATTTACTTTTATCAGTAAGCTACATATTTACTCTATTTCCGTGTTTTCGTCCGCCATTTTGAATTCTCATAAGGATTACCGCTGTACACTCGTTCCCAGACTCCCGTTCCCGGTTCCCCGTTCCCCGTTCCCGTTCCGGTATTAGTAACACCCGTCTGAATGTGTTTTTTGACATACCAGTGGATATCATTTCTTGTGGTCTAAAACATAAATCGACGGAAATAAAATTGATTTTCGAATTTTATCGGCAAGTTGAAGGTGAGTAGCCTCAAATTCGCCAATAAATCTTCTGTCATTTGAGCTGATCGTATCGCAGATATTTTTTATTTTCTCAGCGGGAAGCGTTTCAAGATCGACCCTGAAACTTGGCATGGTAAATGTTTAATAATGATTTTTTAGGGCTGTAAAGTAAAATTATCGAAAAATGAGGTACCAGGGGTATTTTTATGCTGTTGAACATGACCTATATTTTGCCGCCATTTATAATCGCTCGTCAAGGAGGTTGATAAAATGGCTCGCAAAATCACATTTTCAACCAATTTCGGATTTTTTACAAGTTAGGGATGCTTGTTAGTCGTTTTTCCGTTTTTGTGTAAAGTTTGGCGGTAATTGAAGCTATTTCACGAGTTTGCCGTAGCTTCGTCCGTGCACCATATTTCGGGCATTTGATCGAAAGGAAAACCGCACTTTGACCGCGTTTTCAATTTTTCGTGAATTTCTGAAAAATAAAAAATCGCTGGAACTTTTAAATACGATTTTTAAATATATATCACCAAAGGGTATTTTTGAGCAAAATATGAGCGATTAGCCAAATAGGTCGGTGACGGAGAGTTCTCGGTCCTAACAGTCAGCCGTTCTTAAATAACTTCAATATATGTCCTGTTTCCCGCGGGCGTGACGTTCCCCTTCTTTTCTATGCAGGACTTCGGTCTTCTGTCCAATCATTTGTGACGTAGTCTCTGGAAACGACATTTTTCGGCGTTGCTAAGTTTTCGAGTATCAGTCACAGCTCACAGCTTTTCCCACACTTTCTTCAGCAGTTGGGATGTCTAATTGTTTTTGTTCTTCTTCCAAGTCAAGTTCATCTTGGCCGATCCTTAGCGTCTCTTGTTGTAACTGTAAGAGCAAGTGGCAAAAATATCTGAATTTAAGTTATGTTTACTGACCCTTTTGCTGATGGGAGCCGTGGTGGCCTAATGGTTAGTGCGTTTGACTCCGGATCGACCGGTCCGGGTTAGAGCTCTACCTGGCCGGGGCACTGCATTGTGTTCTTGGGCAAGACGCTCACTCTCATGGTGCGTCTCTCCACCCAGATATATAAATGGGTACCAGCGAATTTAATGCTGGGGGTAACCCTGCGATGGACTAGTAAAAAGCGTTGGGAAGGTTTGCACTTTTGTCCGTTTCCTCCCCTACCCTATTCACAGTGAGTTGAACTTCTAGTAACCTTATTTAATCAATATCGAAAAGGGAGTCACCAAAATTGGAGGAAGAGAACGGCTTAATAAAAACAGTTCGTGAATAGTGTTTACTAAGTTGAATCCAAAACTCACTACATGGAGTATATTTTTACGACCTATCCAACTACTTTTCCTTGTGGTTGTAGGCTACATCTTCTTGGCTTGCTTTCTCCATCCATTACCCCATCAGCATCAGTCTAATCCAATTCTCATTCTACCCCAGTCTCCTTTCATCCCATAGCCATTGGCTGTTCGTCATCAAGACTAACAGCCTGGGCCTCCGACGTATGGCAATTCTTTACCCGGGTCGATCAAAAATGCTTGAAAGACGTCAACTTTTCTTATGAAGATAGATCAGGTTGTCCGTACAACCGAAAACCGACTAAAACCTCTGACCTATATACAAGGCAGCATGGAGCCGGAAGTTACTTAAGCCCTGTTTTCAAGGTTTTCTTCCTACTGCCAGGGTAATCTTAGTAAGAGGGTATCTCGAGTTTAAAATAAAAGCAAAAATTTACAGGTAGAGTAACCCTACTTCTGGGGACAAGTTACACCGGTTACGCTGCAGTAATCAGGGTGGTTTAGCAAGAGAACGGGAACTTCAGTTGACGACGACGTGCCCATCAAAAATACCCATCTATGGATAGGAACTAAGGGCGCTGGTCTTGCATTCTGATGGTCTTGGGTTTAAGCCCACCGTGTGGTTAGGGTTGTCCAATATACACAAACGGATTCCATTGGTTCCATTGGTACGAATGGAACGACGTTTGCATAATGGAGGGCAGACGTGTTTTCGTTCGCTCCGCCATAACAGTGTTATTGCTCGCTACTTCTTTAGTTATTCACTCCGAAAATGGACCAAAGTCCGAATTAACGGACATCTCACAGTATGGCTCAACTCTAAACGGCTTAACAAAGTCCGTTAATAGCTCCGGCTCTATCAATGTCGCCGCGCAGGTTCTGCAGTCAAGCCGCCATTTGGCCAGTAGCGGTGCACGTGGGAAGCGCTTTCTATCTTCCCGACTTTCATACTACGCCAACGCTGATTCCAGCTTTCAATTAACAAGGATTGCTTCTTCTGGCGACGTCTCACCAAACCCTGGCCCTGCGGGCGAAGGTAATAATCCAGCGAAATGTCCAGGTTGCAACCGAACCATCGCACGAAATCATCGAGTCGTTAAATGCAACCACTGCCAAAACATGTGGCACATTAAATGTGGAAATGTCTCCCCAAGGCAATACAACTATTTCCACAAAGACAGAACTTTCAAATGGACCTGTGAGAGATGCCAAGCGCCTGCTACCGACAAGAGCGTAGGCATAACGAACGACCCCTGCAAAGATATAGAGCTTGTTTCATTAATACCACTGAAAAACTGCCTCCAAACTAAGGACGTCTCAATTGCCCACACAAACATCTGCGGCCTGGTCAGGTATATTCGGGAAATAAAGATACTATTGGAGTATTTGCCTGTGGACTTCCTGGCTGTAACGGAATCGCACCTAAATGCTGAAATTGACGACAGAGAAATTTCAATCAATGGCTACAAAATCATACGAAAGGACAGACCGAATGGATCCCCGTGGGGAGGCTGCGCTTTATATTACAAAGAGAACTTGGAAGTCCATATTATTCACAAGTATATGTCAGACGACATCGAAGCAATCTGGGCCGAACTCCTTCTAAACTCACAACGACTCTTAATCGGCTGTTTATACAGACCTCCAGACAACTCTTCTTTCCTCGACAAAGTCGATGAAATACTTGGCAAAGCGCAAACGACACGGAAAAACATTGTTATTGAAGGCGATCTCAACGCCGATGTATCATATGCAAATTCCACGACCACTTCAAATCCGTTGGGAAAGAAACTACTCACGATATTAAACACACATGGCTGCAAAAACGTAATTAGCAATCCAACCAGGGTGACCAAATCAACCAAGTCAACCATTGATCTTGCTATTGTAAACAATCCGCCCAAGGTATCCAACTCAGGCGTCTTAGACCTAAGCATCGCGGACCACAAGATGATTTTTGTCACTTACAAAATGAAAACTAAAAGCCCTGGTTTCTCGATCAAAAGAGTACGAAACTATAGGAATCTCGACAAAAAATCCCTCCGAAAAGATCTACAAGACATACCATGGTGGGTCACGTCGCTATTCGACGATATAGACGATGTCACTCATGCTTGGGAACTACTTTTCAAAGACGTGCTCGACACACATTTACCCACCCGAATAGCCAAAATTAGGAAGGAAAGCCTCCCTTGGGTCACCGGAGAAATCAGGAAGGAGATGAATAAACGATATAAATTATTAAGAAAATGCGACGGTACGAGCAACACATCTGCCATCTGGGAAGAGTACAAAAGAACAAGAAACAAAGTGACTAGGATGTTACGCGAAGCGGAATCCACATTTTGGCTGAACCAGTTTAAGAAAGCCAAAAACGCCAAAGACTTCTGGAACACAGTTACTGAGGTAATGAACTTACATCACAAAAAACACAAACAAACCGGCCCGTTGCAGCAGTCATCATCTGAACTTATCACCAGCAATACAGAAAAGGCCGAGCTTATTAATGACTTCTTCGTGAACATTGGCAAAAACCTAGCTGACAAATTCGACCCCCATGAGCATGAAGATCAAGCCACGGATCCGAGCGACCTCTACAACAGAGTGACGCCCACAATCAGTGATCTCTCATCTTGTGAACTCAGGCTTGCTTATGATCTGAACAAACTTAAACCAAGAAAAGCTGCTGGACCCGACGAGATCCAAGCCAAAGACCTCGTCATAGCTGGAAATTCGGCAATCGACGGCCTCAATACAATTTTCTGTAAAAGCCTAAAATCTTCCAGATTTCCATCAAAATGGAAACTGGCTCGCGTGGCTGCTATCTTTAAGAAAGGCAACCCACTCGATCCAGCAAACTACAGACCGCTCTCTATGCTCAGCCTGCCCGGAAACTGCTGGAAAGCCAGTTTTGCCGCGTGCTAGACGAGCACCTTCAGACACACAACCTCTACAGCAACAACCAGTGGGGATTTCGGAAAGGCAGATCAACTGAAACCCTGCTAATCTCAATGACCGAAAGATGGAGAGCAGCGCTAGATGACAATAAAATTGTCGGAGCGATATTTATTGATTTCAGGAAGGCCTTTGACACCATCTCGCATGAGCTACTTCCTTTCAAACTCCAAGCAGTTGGCATTATGGGCGACTCTTACAATTGGATACTGGAATATCTAAAAGACAGATCTCAGCTCACCATAATAAATGGCTCATCCTCTTCAACAAAACACATAAATTATGGAGTTCCACAAGGTTCCCTACTGGGACCAAGGCTGTACTCAATTTACGTTAATGACCTGCCCGACGCTGTTACTGAAGGTGAGGTCGAGATGTATGCAGACGATACCACCGCTTACTGCATCGGCGACAATTTTGACACTGTCACCCAGCGCCTGAACTTAATTTTTAAACAAATTCACAGGTGGTCAAAAAGAAACAGACTCTCGATCCATAATGGCAAAAGTGAAGCTATGCTCCTGTCTACAAAACCTCTAATCGGCCCCCTTCAAGAACTCCGATACGAAGACAACAGAATTGATTTTGTAAACTCCACCTGCTGCCTAGGCGTGGAAATAGACAATAAATTGTCCTGGTCACCTCACATTGATAAATTATGTAAGGGCTACAGGAAAAAGCTTGGAGCTCTTAGAAGAATGCCACGCCTTCCCCCCAAAGTGCTCGAGGAAATCTACTTCAAAACAGTTGTACCGGGAGTCACCTATTGTATTCCTGTATGGGGTGGATGCACCGCACCGCTATTAACTAAATTAGAGGAGATCCACACAAAAGCAGCTAGGCTTATTCATGATCTACCGCGAGACCGAGATTACACCAACATCTTACAAAAAGTCAACTGGCTTCCATTATCATACATGTACAAAAAAGCTATACTAAAACACGTCCACCAAGCCTTTTATCAAGCTGGCCCAGCACAAATAACCGAACTGTTTTCTGTGAAACCAGAAACGTATAACTCTCGACGATCAAAACAACTTGTACTGGGCAGACCAAAAATGGAAATAGGCAGACTTTCTATCCGCCACAGAGGAGCTATGATATGGAACTCAATCCCCAGCAGCGTTAAAGACTACGATAATGTCACTTCGTTTAAAAATAATTTAAAACAATTCTCCAAATTTATTAACAATTTCACTTTTGAAAAGGAGAGTTCTGCGATTATAAATAAATTAGATCACTTTTACTATTATTGAAACCACTAATTTTTACTTTAATTTTTATTACTCTTATACTGTATATATTTGGTCTTATATTTTTTATTAGATGTAAATATTGTAACTTAGTAACGCAGGTCCACATCAGCCTATGGCTGCCAGATTTTTAACCTGCGTGACCAAATAAAGTATGTATGTATGTATGTATGTATGTATGTATGTATGTATGTATGTATGTATGTATGTATGTATGTATGTATGTATGTATGTATGTATGTATGTATGTATGTATGTATGTATGTATGTATGTATGTATGTATGTATGTATGTATGTATGTATGTATGTATGTATGTATGTATGTATGTATGTATGTATGTATGTATGTACCAATGGAATGAATGGCCAGTCGATCGGTATTCTATTAGTGAAGTGCATCTCATTATGGGGACTCAATTGCCTTGTCATATATATAGAGGATATTACACGGTGGCGAGAAGATATGAATTTATGTTCGAGTGGCAGAAACGGTTAGGGTTAGGGTTAGGGTCGCTGCGCTCACTCGTGAGATGTAGTTTTTGCCACGAGAACATAAAATTCATATCTTTGAGCCGACGTGTAATGTTCTTTTTATTATATGGAGACCAGATGTAATTGAAATTGCCGATTTTTATTTCATTGTTTTCGAAAATCGAGCAAGTTTTACAAATCCCCGTTCGCCTTCACAGAAAATACAAAGCATCTGTGTCCAGGATATCTGAGGATATAGAAACACTAACTGAATATCGTAACACGTGAGAACTGAAAACATCACTGACTGTGACTTGAATCCGATGAAACAATGTCTTAACGGCCGATAGTTTTCAACTGCTTTTGTTTTCTTCTTTACAACGTCTCGCACTTTGTGAAATTCCTTGCGAAGAATTCTCTCTGAAATCGTCAAGGTTTCCTTATCATGTTCTCGTCCTTGAGTTTTTCGGAAAACTCATTCTTTTTCGTCGCTTAATTCGATGCTTGCTCACAACAAATCTGAACGAAACAAGAAACCAAGTTCATTCAACAAAGTAGAAATGGCGCGAATCGTGACGTCAATGAGCGATATGACACTCGCAAGCGTGTCATACGGAAAATACGCCACTTGGGTCGCGGATGGAGTGGCGTATCGAATCTACGAGTGGTTTAGTTCCCAGTAAAACACTCTCGTCCATATAATAAAGGGGCTTATTCTATACGTCTATTGGTTCCATTGGTACGATTGGTACCAGTGAAATGGATGGCGAGTGCAATTCGTCCATTGGTATTCTATTGGTGAAGTGCATCTCATTATGGAAACAGAGAATCTAATCTCAATTGCCTTGTCATATATAGGAGCTTATTCTACTCGTCCATTGGTTCCATCGCCATGTTTGCTCGTTTCGGCCGGAGAGCTTTGGTTTTCTTCTTCTTCCGTGGAACCTCTTTCGCCGCGTTTATGCTTGCCAAACATCAGCAGATGAAAATTTGGGGAAGATTTCTTCACAGCCCCATGCATTTATTATGCATACAGTTCTAAGTTTATTGAAAACAATAAACAGAACAATAGAGCGCCTTTGGGACTAAAGCGCTTTGTTTCAGTCATTTTTTTTTCGAAGTCAAAAATAGTTTTAGACGATAATTTCTCAATTTCGAGTCGAAAATAGGTAACATAATTTAAGACTTAGAAAAAGTTTTCAAAACGTTTGTGATTTCGCGTTCAAAATACGGCAAATTGAAAGCAAATCGTGAATTTTTGGCGCTTTCACCGTGTTATAAAATTAAACCCAAGATTACAAATAGCGACTCAGACCTTGGGGTTAGCTTTAAAATGTTGTTTGGGTCAGCGAGTATTTTAATTCTGCAAAACACAAATAAAGTTTACTAAATTATTGCCTTTATTTTACTTTTCGTGTTGTTCTGTCTCGACGTTTTTCCTTGATTTCTTCCTTGAAATGCAGTCAACACGACGGGAAACGACGGGAGAAGGTTGTTTCCCTGCAACACTGTATGCAACGCGCGCTCATGAACAACCATAATCTTGCACAGCATGTATAAGGTTGAGAAAGACATCGAAGTATCACCTCTGGCGCACAACAAAGAGAAACAGTCGAGGAATTAGTGGAGGATTTAGAAGATTTCAGATACTTTTTTGACACTAAGGCTTCGAAGCAAACACCGTTAGAGAACACACGAAACTTCAACCTTCCCTGTTATTCACCAGGGAGCCAATGATTAACATATGTGATGCATGTTTTCGTAGAATCAGAAATATGCTTAAAAAAGGTGAATAAATAAATTGTAATGTAAACCTTTCTTTGTTTTCAGAGGAGGTTGGACAGCACCCCGCGAAGAATTATGGGTAGAGTGTCATTTCGGCTTCATTTGAACACAGACGCGAAAGAGTGAACATCACGCTGTCGTTCAAAATGGATGCTTTCGACCAGCAAGAGTCACAAGCTGATCTCTTTGAAGTATTTATACACTGCTGCGAAGTTTCAAATTTATTTATCTTTACTGTACCGAGTTTGCCTTTTCTTAGGCTCAATGGCTTTTCGCTTATTTCAGTTTTGTTGATTTTCCGTCGGAAAGGCGAATGTGTATTTTGCCGTTTAGCGAGGCACTTCTCCACAGACTGGATAACCTGAAATCATGCCCTCCCTCCCTGCGACTGCTACTACTCTTTCGTCTTTGCAAGGAAAAAAAACGCCTGATCGCAGGTTACAGACTGGACGGATATAAGTCGCCGTTGTTCTGTTCGAGTGTCGGGATGGTTCTTGTTGTTTCCGTTTTCGAACTGTCACAATAAGGGGCGAAAATAAAACGAATATTCAAATCAACCACCGACACGTTTTCTCATTGTAACACTCGTTTATTCAACATACACAATCAAAGATATTAGATTACCACAAACGAAACTGTCACAACGCTTTGCTTATCACGCAATGTTCTTGCCGCTCTGAAACAGTTCTATTTTCCCCCGCTTAGAGCGATTGCTCATTACTAGACTACACCAAATAAATCAAGCGTTAGTCACAATAACAAATATTACTTATTAGTATATACACACTCAGTGATCTTGGCTATTCCAGCAATCTGATTGGTTCGCTATCTCGGGCTAATGCCGCATTATTCACTCGCTACCGAGTGGATAATGCATTATCCCATAAAACATAAACAAAATGGCCGGCGTAAACTCGCGTTTCGCTAGCGTTTCAGAATCAAAAATAGTGAAAATAAAAGACGACAGCGAGCCAGAAAACACCAAGAAGGCAACGAACTCTGGCCTGAAAGTTTTTAAAGATAAGTGAAGAAGTCATGTTTTGCAAACAAGTGTTTTTCAGTTTGTTTATCGAGATAATTATTGTGATCAATTCGACCTATCGCTAAATAGGCAGCAATTAATCTTCACGACTACAATTTGTCTCATTACGAGTATTTTTGTAGACTGGTTTGCCTGACAGAACAAATTTCTCACCGAAATCGAGGAAATAGAAAAAGAAGAATTGAAGTTTCTGTTTTAAATCTCCGCGAGAAAACAAGACAGGTCATATTACAACAAGGCAACACTCACCTCAATTCGAGCCGCCATTGACAGGCACCTTCGCAACGAGCCAAACAACAAGCCTTTCTCGATAACTTTGAAAACTTTGTTTGATCAGTTATCGATTTCCAAGCAGACTTTCGATTAAAGTTGCCGATTTGAACTGTGTAAAAGGACCATTTTGACGAGGATTTTATCGAAGATTGTGTATCTGCCATGTTAAAAGAATCTGTAAATAGTTTTGTACGTGTTTCACGCATGAATTGAGACGTCAAATTAGACGTCAATAAAATTGCCTTTCATAGGTTTCCTTTTGAACATGTCTAGATTGTCTGTTTTGAGATCACTTCGTGTGTATATACTAAAACAATTATTCTTTTCAATCTCGGTGAATAGCGGCAGAATATTTACCTCGCCGCTACGCGGCTCGGTAAATATTCTGCCACTATTCACCTCGATTTCAAAGAATAATTGTTAAATATTAATCAAAGCAGACGACGTTTTCGACGTTATACTCCAAACGTGGAGTCAGCGAAAGTATTCACACCTAGCGCCATAGTTTCGTCACATCAACTATTACACATGGCAAAGTTTAACTTGAAATATCTCAAAAACGGTTGCGGGGTTAAAGGGGGTAAATGGTGTAAAAACAAAGTTTAACGAACCTTTTATTCCTTAATGGAAAGATTACGGCCTAAAACCCGAGCAAACGCGTGAAACGTTTCCTTCAAAATGTGTCATGTGACAAGTATGAAACTAACAACACCGTTCAATGGCTCTTCAGATTTTGACAAAAATATGCAATGAAAAATCAACTAACCTCTGAAATTACTACACAGTCGGACGGATCAATATTAAATGAAGCCACAGAACAATTTTCAGACCACTAGCGTCCAAAACAAATCAGAAAAACGCAACTAACTGCCACCTTCTGTCGCTGTGGAATATTTTTTACGGTTCGCAAAGGTCACGTAAACGGCCATTCTCACTGGCCAAAATTGGCCACGTGACAGGTGTCCAACCTCCTCTGTTTGTTTTCATGTCTGGCAAACAAATAAAATTGATATATCAACGGGCAACTTTCAACTGAACCTCACGTGCAGGAGTTATTTTTTCAATTGATTGGGTGGCTTGAGGTAGGACTGGGTGTTAGTCCTGTCGGGATGGTTTATTTCATGGGTTGAGCTGTTTGTGCATTGTGCATCACTAACTACATAGTCCCTTACTACGACTAAGAGGCATTTTTTTGGAAAAAAAAATGCTCGCAGACAAAACAATTTTTACGTGCAATTTGTTATGTCTAAACTGTTTCGTTCAATAGTAAATTTTTATCATTTAAAAAAACAAGAACTAATTTAATTGTCAAAATGTCACGAAATGGCTTGTTCTCTTAGCGCTTATTTTGTTGCTAACTTTTTTACAACCGTAACGCGATACTTTTGTTTGTTACAGGATACTTTTGTGTTTTTGTCACACTCTGTAAAACGATGCCTTTGTTTTTTTAAAAACGCATGTAACATGACACTTTTGTCTATCTCACTTTTGTAACATGATACTTTTGTTTTTCTTGAAAACACCAAGTCTCCATTGAGTAATCGAAAAGTAATAAACGAAGTAATAAACGAATCAAATCAAAAACCATCCTTGTAGGAAAGCTTTTAAAGCGTAGTACACCTGGAGTATTTGTTTCCTGTCGTAAACGTAAATTTCCATTCAACAAACAGAAACAAGAACTAATTAATTTTAGTTATCAAACTGTCACGGAATGGCATGCTCTTATTCTAGCCTGTTGCCGCTATCGATCGTACTTAATTTTAAGAGCAAAACCATTTTTAAGTCAATACCCATACCGTTAACTTAAATGTCTAAACGTGGTGTGTTTAAGGTAAAAATATAAACGCTACTTGCCCGAGATTCAGTGAATCGAGCAAGATGCTAAAGAGACCAATTAAATTAATTGCGGTTTTCAGTTGGCGCCACGGAGTCTCAAGCAATATTAAATCTAGGAAAAAAGATGGTTCAAAACTTTATTGCAAGCTTATTAGACAGTGAGCACCACTTAATTCCCAAATCACAAACTGTCACAATTCTTACGCAAAACACTGCTTAAAAATGACTCTACTAAAATTTGGTGTGTGCGCCTACGTGCGTGCGTGCATGAGTAACCCAATAAACTGCAGCGACATGTACCTATATGGGCAAGGCAACCGTATACGCTTAGAAATAGTGTGGCTACATAATATATAGATTTAGGCAGGCCTAAAAGCGGAGCTCCTGTTTATTAATTATTTTGCTCGAGATAATTACAGTGTTGCTAAATAAGTACATACTATACTTCTAAGCTTTATACGGCGGCCCATATAGGTATAAAATAAATTTTAATCGCTCATGGTTTTACTTAATATCTTAAAAACCTCTCATGGTTTTGTTGACAAAAGCGACGACGTCAATACATTGCGGTTAACCCGTCTGAAAAACTCTGAATTTTCTTGCCCGTGACAGGTTCTAAACTTGAAATTGACGAGTGCACTTTATTGGGTTCCTCACGCACGCACGTCGGCGCAAAACAAATCTTTGTAACTGTTTTCAACGTTTACTGTACACTATTAAAGTAATACACCTATAGGACCTTTATGAGTTATTCAATGTAAAAAGAATCTTGACCTTGTTCGCAGGGCCAAAAAAAATAACTCAAGGTACAAACAGAAAACAAAGTGAACTCGCTGCTTAACACAGTAAACAAAATGAACTCACGCGGTAACAAACTGAGAAAATCAGGGCAGCAAAACAAACTCTGCAAATTGATGTTGCCGGTTATGTAAGTCAATTTAAGGAAGTTTTTGTGTAAGAATTGTGGCAGTCTGTGATTTGAGAAGTGGTGCACGCTAACTTAGAAAAAGCTTACAATAATGTTGTTTTGACTGTTTTGAGCCGACTTCCTTTCGTTGCGGTTTGGTTGCATGGTTGTTTTATCGTACGCGTTGCTAAGAGAATTTTATGTAGAGAACTGAATGAATTTTCTTCATTTCTGGTAAGTAAATATGCGTTAGGTGAAGCCTGAACTCACTCAGCCAAGCACAGGTAACTCGCAACAAAACCGGCGAAATATTTATTTACGCATCTAAGATATTTCAACACACTCACTGATAAGCAGTGGTAAGAGAAACAAAACAAATGGAAGCGAGCGGATCGTAATTTTGATGTTAAAGGGGCTTTGTCATGGGCTTTAACAGATTTTTGAACAGCCAAAATTTATAGCGGAGCTCCTGCGGGCGCCGAAGGCGCCCGCGGGCGGAGCATCCATAGCTATATAATTGGTAAACCAAGAAACCAAGAAAATTTGGTTATGACGTCATGTCCGTCCGTCCGTCTGTACGCCCGTACGCACGGATTAGGCCTGGGGACAAGTTTGCCTTCGTTTGCCTTTGTCCTTGATTTGAAATTGATTTGAAAAAAAAAAGAACTCTGCATTACTTCAGAGTTTTAAAATGATCTGGACATTTCATTTTAACTTAAACGACGCGATTGTATGAAAAGGCGGCAAAAATCTGTGGCACGGGTGGCACCTTGTTCGCTTTTTAAGCTGAATGAAAGAGGCGAACAAAGCTGCTGGAAAACATAGATCTTCGTGAATATTTTTCGCTTTATTTACTCATCTACATCATGGAAACTTATGCCAAATGATTTAGGGCTAGCCTCTTAGCGTGAACATCCGAAATGTTTGCCGACTTGAATATGATTTATCGGACAACAAGTCAAAACAGCGAGAGTTGAAGAACTGTCTACCGCTTCTGCGGTTGATTAATTCAGTTGACATTAAGCCGAACTAAAAGTGAGCTCAGAGCCGGTCAAGTTCACGAAGTGATGGATAAAAGACTGCTAACAGCTACACCGAAAGAAAGGAAGAGACTGATCTTCGCTGATAATTCATATAATGTATATGTCGATGGAGTTGGAGTTGGAGTAAGCTCACATGGAAACTGGCGTGTTCGTTTCTGATTTAATATGCTGCTTGTTTGAAAGCTTTGCCCTGCAGAATGTACAAGCCTTTTCCAAATATAAGGTAACAAACGTAATGTATACCCTAAGCTGAACTCTGTTTTTATTGTGAGAATCTGTTTATACTTCAGTCATTTATAAACGAATTCGAAGTTGCACCATTTTTCAGATCTTTCCGTAGGCTTACATATTTACAAAGTCCATTATTTCTTAATTCTGCTTTCAAACCTCTTAGCTTTAATCACTTTTGTACATTTTATACAGACATTGTCTATTAAATGTTTGGTTTTAAATGCTGTATTTTAGTTTATAGTGGAGTCAACTGTAAAGTTCATTTTTGGATTTTCATTTGAAAAGAATGTTAAATTATTGAGCTACACGTACTCGGATGAAAAGCACGTTTCGCCTTTGCAAAATATTTCAAACTACACTTATACCAGCTTATACTGAGAAAAATCCCGCAAACTGAACAAGTCCAAACCAAAACTAGTAAAACTACTCAAAGATACTGCACACTAAAATTAGTTTAAGCGATTTATTATCCAACTGTTCTATTTTATTCGCTCGCATTATTTATTTCAGTGAGTGTATGCTAAATCTCGTACGCGTGATTTAAGATTCGTAAAAAATTCTCTACGCCGGTTTCGTTGCGTGTTACCTGTGCCTGGGTGAGTGAGTTGAGACTTTTTCTACCACACATTTTCTTCCCAGAAACGAAGAAAAAATTGATTTAGTTGTCTACATAAAATTCTCTAAGGTATTAAGCAACGTGTACGATAAAACAGAATAGTTAATCATGCAACCAAAACAAGGCGGCTCAAACTAAATTGTTCGCTTGTTAGATAGCGAGCACCACTTTTAAATCACAAACTGCCACAACTGCTTTAATATAACTTGCATAACCGCCTCCCAATGAATTTGCCAGGTTTTTCTTGCGGCCGTGTTTTTCTTTGTTCTGGTGTGAACTCACTTTCTTTAGCCGCGTGTTGACTTCTTTTCGCGCTGTAGTTTGTTTTTTGCCTTGAGTTGATTGTTTTGAAGCACCCTACGAGCAGAGCCTCTTTTAACTTCCCTGCGGTTGAGATTTGGGAAGAAAAAGAGTCCTGTCAAGTACATCAGTGGAAAAGAAAGGGCTCTGCTCGCAGGGTGGTTTTGAAGTAAATCAAAACAAATTTCCTTGCCTTCATCGAGGTCCTTTTTTACACTGATTTGCTCTACGAGGTTTATTAGTGTACAATAAAAGTTGTAAAAAGTTTTTGTACTAAAATTTGATATGTGCGCCTCCGTGCATTCGTGGGGAACCCAATAAAGTGCAGGGACATCAAAACACTAAATTCAAGCAAAAAAATAATAAATGGGAGCTCCGCTTTTAGGCATGGCTAAATCTATATATTATTTGTGTCGAAGGAAAACAAAAAATAATAGTCCATTTTTATTAACAATTGCTATATTAAAGCACCAAAACTGTTAACAAGCCTCTTTAGCTGCAGATGGCTAAGATGGAAATGGATTGCAACTTGAAAAGTTTAGCTTACCTTTTCAAGTTGTTTCAGCGCATCTTAAAAAAAAAATCGATATTCATAGCCCTCGTTTGATTTCTATCCACGTATTAAGGTTATATCTTCCTTTATATGATCAAAGATAATATTTTTCATGGGTTAAGTTGCCTACCACTAATTTCAGAACAGTTTAGACCAAAAATCTGCGAAATCCCCGTGACAGAGCTCCTTTAAGAATTTGTTTTTAAAAATCCAATAATGAACATCACAGTTAACTCCAGTAACTGAAACAGAAAACAGTTCGTCTAAGCGAAATATTTAATAAACAATGTCTGTATAAAATGTACAAACATGAACACGTTTGATAAATAGAGAGGTTAAGCATGACGTTTACGGCAAACGGCAAACGGCAAAAATGGAACTTTTGCCGTCTCTCTTTAGCTGTGTGTACAGTAGAATGAAATTATTTGTATTTGCAATGAATAGTAGGAGACGTTTTTCCATTTTTGTGTGCTTTATTTTACGGACAAAAGAAAAGAACTCAAAATCAGGAGCTATCTTTCCCGTTTGCCGTCTGCCGATAACGTCATGCTTAACCTCTCTAATATTTACAGGAAGATCAGGAAAACCGACACAATTTCAATCGAAACTTCAAAAATGAAGTATAATTCTCTCAATATAAAATTGGGCTTATTCATAGTGCACACATTTACGTTTGTTACCTTATTATTTGAGAAGGCTTGTAAATTCTGCAGGGCAAAGCTTCCAAACCAGCCCAATAAAAATATCGGAGACGAACACGGCAGTTTCGTTGTAAGATTACCCCAACACCACCGCGCATAAATTATATGAATTTTCAGCGAAGATCAATTCCTTTCTTTCCATCGGTGTAGCCTTTGACAGTCTTTTATGCTTCACTTCAGTGAACTTGATCAGCTCTGAGTTCACTTTTATTTGAGCTCAATTCAGTGATTTTCAGCCTTGCTCAGCCGAAGGTCGAACCTTGGTCATCGCTCTTTTTGACTTGTAGTCCTATATGTAATGTTCAAGTCGGCAATTATTTTGGATCTCCCCGTTACGAGGTTGTCCTAAATCATTTGGCACAAGTTTCCATGATGTAGCAAGAAATATTCACGAAGACTTACTGTAAGTTCTCCAACAGCTTTCTTTGCGTCTTTCGTTCAGCTTACAGTGTAAAGGTGAACAGCACGTACCGAAGATTTGCCGCCTTTTCATGCAATTGTTTCGTTTAAGTTGATATGAAATGTCCAGATCATTTTTTTGATGTGTGAAAAAATCTCTGAAGTATACATAAAAACTTTAGATGTGATGGGGTAAAAAATAATAACGAAGAAATATTTTCTGCTGCTTACTTTCTTCACAAGTTTTCATTCCCGCGGTGAGCTTTTGCCGCCTTTTCACCCAATCGATTCGTGTAGTGAAATGAAATATCCCTAGTCGATTTTCAACATGAAAAAAAACTAAAGGGGCTATGAAGCCACACATTGGGAGCGAGGTCCATTGTGAGTTCATATTTTCCCGTGAAAGGAGTAAAATGATGTAATGTATATGCTCAGTTGGTAGAGCATCGCACCGGTATCGCGGAAGTCACGGGTTCGAATCTCGTTGAAGCCCTGATTTTCTTCAGGCTTCTTTATTCCAATTGCTTAAATTGGAAATTCACTGCGAAGATCACATATCACCTTCATATATATCCGCAGGTCACATATGAATCATTTCATATACATTACATCGGTAAAAAAAACGTTAACAACTTTTAACACTGTACTATTGCATTTCTAATCAGGACTTTAAAAAATTCTTTCAGTGAGGATTGTTTCTCTCTTTTTATTGTCGTCCGTAAGAATGTATCCTCCATCGAAGAAAGCGAACATAGAAATTTTTTTTCCTTTAAGCCGGTCTTGTCAAATGACAAAATGAAATTGCGTAGCGCTGTCATAGCCTCGTTATTCATTATATCGAAGTATATTTTACGTTCGGGCTTCTGGATTGTGTTCGTTATAACGAGGATTTCGTTATATCGAGGTTCGTTATATCGAGGTTCTGTTCCATACATTTTACTGTAATTTTGACCGGGCTGAAGACAATCGTTCGTTATACCGAGGACTTCGTTATATAGAGATTCGCTAAATCGAGGCTCCACTGTAATTGGCTTTCAATCCTGGGCTAATTCCAGCTAACCGAATTATTGGACGATTGACGTCACGCAACAACGGCTTTTATGCCAAACAGCTAGAATGCGCGCGAATGGCCGCAAGGTTTGAACACTGCGACGAAAATATTTCCAAATTATTAGATAATAAAGATAGCAAAAAAAAAAAAACACAAAAAAAGCTTCAAAGGGAAATCACTTGATTTTTAAAGCTTATTTTCAGGAGAGAAGCATCCAACATCCAGCAAAAGCGGAGGAATTGGCCACTGTTTTGCGAAAATTCTACGTCGAAGTGAGAACCAATTTAAGAGTGAGTGTCAGTAAAAACCATAGAAATTGTGGCCACGGTCAAAAAATCGATTTCGCTCAAAGTTTGTCAGTTTGAAGGGCTAGGTGAGTAACTGAAAGATATGCAGTTAGTTTTTTGAAATATTCAATTTAACGGCAGAAATCCACGGAAAACGGTCATCGTACCGGAAGCTCAAATTTGACTAAGCGAGAACCCGAAATTTTACACATTTCGGCTTCTCGCTGCACAAACGTTGGTATCCCCGGGAATCTTCCTTAACTTTAATTGCATACAATGGTCCTTCCTTAATCAAGATATAGTTATTTTTTTGTCTTTGATTTATCATGGGGAAACTGGGACCCGAATAAGCAGATGCACTTTTCAGGTTTGTGTAAAAGTCGAAAATGAGCCAAATCCAGCAGGAAAAAAAGCTGACCGGTAGTGCTTCAAATCTTCTGATATTTACGCCAAAGAGAGTCCAGACATTGGTTTTTACGTTTATGGTTTTACATGTTTGGGATCTAGTACAATGTTTGAATAAACGCTAATCGAATTTCCATAAAATACTATCCGACGCCTTTGAAATGTACAACAACAGCACAACACGACACGTCACGTCACGCAAAACATTTTTTAGTCAAAGATAGCACAAGATATGGACAAAGATTCAAGCTTCTTACCGTTAAAAATGATTTATTAAAGAGTACATATCCTATACAAAGAAACAAATAAAAACACACTAAACTTTTTACTTTTCAGCCCGTGTTTTCAGCCCGCCTGAAAACCTGTGATGTGTCACGCATGAGCGATGTTATACTGAGCAAACATGTTTTAATTTAGTTGATTTTAAAAAATGTGATTTTAATAATATCTTAGTTGTTGACTGCGAAGTTTTACTAAAATGATAGTGGATTTCTTAGAAGCTAACTTGCTATAAAAATAAAGGGGTACTAATTGGAAAAAATGCAAATGTCCTATCGATGAAAAACTAAATGCGGTTGCTAGCCAATCACAAGTGACTGTTCCCACGAAAAGTAAATATTGCATGTTCTCTAAGTAAACAACAGACTGGCTTTTTCTCAGAAATATTAAAACCAGAGTTTATTGCCGGAGTAGTTCAGAATCATACAGGTGAACGATGTCATGTTTATTCTTCAATATCGTCGGTGGGATTTGCGGTGCAGAAGAACGCACAAGTACCTCAACTTCCGTCATAGCACTCACGCAATGTAACAAGGATATAAGACACCACAAGAAGTCCTTGAAATTTTCGGGAATCGAAACAGAAGTTGAACTGGGGTGTTACTAAACAGAGTAACAGAGTAACGAGTAACGAGTAATGGAGTAACGAGAAACCGAGTAACGGGAAAAAAATTCCACTCAAATAAAAACCCACTCAAATAAAAAATAGAAATAAGGAACTAGAATTCCGGATTGAAATTCCGGGAAATGGAACAGTATTTTCCGGTTGGCTGCATTAACAAAGCAAAACAAATGGCGAACTCGTTGTCTCTTTTACCTGATTTGGAGTTGCAGTTGTTCGACGACTCTGAAGTTAAAACGTACGATATTTTAAGCGACGACGATGTTTCTTTTTTCAGTGCAGCTAACATGCGAAGGAATTTATATCGAGTCCACGACCACTTTGAGTACAGACTTTAAATACAGGAAAAAGGTCACGCAACGCACAAAAAAATATATGGCCGGAGTGTCGACATTTCTTTATTTAATTCAGTTTCTGCAATAGATGTGAATTAAAAACTTAAGGTTTCGAGTTCAACGAGGGAAATTGGTAATGGTATTTTTAGTTTTTCGTGCATTTAATTCTGTCTGAAGTTGGCGCCGATGGGAATAAAAAGTGAATAAAAATTATACCGCGATAATTTAATCATGATAAAAATAATACTAAAGTCGAATATGTGTTATCCACTCTGCTATAGTTGTTATAATTTGATCGGTAAAGCAAATTTGTAATTTATAAATAACACAGAAATTCAACCTAATGCACGTTGTACCAAATAAAGGTCCCAGTCCATTTATAGTAGCTTCGAATTCCTTGCACAGGCGTTTTTTTTTAGATGAACACGGATATTTCTGCGAAGGCCTCGAGATCAAAGGAGACCTGCAGTGGCAACGATAAAGACAATAATAAAATTCCCTTACCATCATCTTCCGAGTTATCCGATATAATAATAATATTGCAGTCATCTGTTGTTTTGATAGAGAGAAATTATACTATTAGGCAGAAAGCCAAATGGCAGGTAATCAAAAACAAACAGTGAAAGAGGCAGAAAAACCGCAAAGCAAACAGTCCATAACCCTTAGACAGCCCAAACAACATCTTTCTTCATTGCTTTTGAAATTATTGTGGACTATATCGGCTTTTCCACAAACATGAGCGATAAAAAGAGAAAAAAAACCTCTTACCTTCCTCGAGGCGAGCCATGCCTGCTGACTGAGTGAGACGCAGTCACTTGACATTTTTTAGCGCGAAAATCCTCTCGGCCGCTGTGCATTGCAACAAAATGTTGTCGTGTGGTCGTGTTATCAATGAAAAAAACTCCAAGGCTTGATTTGTATTTTTTTTTTTAGAATTTTTATTTGTTTTACCTATGGAATTTTTTCCCGTTGCTCGGTTTCGCTTTTTTTTAGTATTTTTATTTTTTTTACCTATGGAATTTTTTCCCCGTTACTCGGTTTCTCGTTACTCCATTACTCGTTACTCGTTACTCCGTTACTCTGTTTAGGAACACCCGTTGAACTGATTTTAGCAAGATGTGGATATTTTGAAAAGCCTCCGAACGTGTTGGAAATGACTATATGCCCCGCGCACCGTGGACGGTTAGGTATAGGTTGGCGCAGATCAACTAATCTATGTTGCGTACCGGAAGTACTTTCGGGTCACCGCAAAGATCTGAGGAAAGTACCTGCACTGCAAAAAGGAATAAATTTATTCCAGTCCATCAAGTTATTGGAACTTACAAGGCAATTCGTTCCTGTAGGCTCTGGTAAGTGACCACCTGACTTTAAAACTTAAAACTTTTATTCAAAATGTCTTGTGATGTTGCGTTGTGTTAACTGGCGTTGGTTACTTTTCTTTCCTGAAGGAATCTGCGTAAAATGCAGAAAGATGCTGAGCGTGAAAAGGACAAACCACCTGAGACAGTCCATTTTGAAGCTGAAGTGGCAAAGATTGCAGATAGCCTAAACGAGTTAAGCCTGGTGGGTATGTGTGGATTAAACTGCGCACTTTTATTCGACTTATTCAGGCGCCCGTTTGGGAAAGGGGCAAGTAAGAATGGGAGGGGGAGGGCAGGGTTGCTAGCCAACAAATCTACACTACCCTACAAAAGCTAACCAGAAAGAAGAGATAAGACAAGAATGTTATTTTTAAGTATAACCTCAATCAATTAGAGTGTACCATTTCAGACACTTAGCCTGCGTGGCAGGCGTTGAAAGGAGAGGAACGGGGAAAAGCCCGAGCCTGCCACGCTATCTAACACTTCATGCTAAGCAAACTCTTTGATTGTTCATGAAACCTTCCTATCAAATGTGAAAACGACAGATACAAATTTTAAGCCATTTGAGCTATAATTTGTACTGTTTGTTCCTAAACTGAAAAGGGGAAAATTGAAAACAGAAAAATATGTATAAAACGCCCTTTTTGGGTGGTTAGCTTAACACTATTGGCCATGCCCAAAATGTTCGCTATTGTAATAAACTGAATGGTGTCTTGTGACACACGTATTGGAAGTGAGTTACATATATCGGCAGTAGCACTGTGATAAAAGATAAGTGTGACAACAATTAGGTTGAAAAAGGTTTATTTTTCCTGCAATTATTATTATTATTTTTTTTTTTGCAGGTCGAAGATAAAGCTAATGATACCAACACCTCTTTCCCTGTCCCAGTAACTGATACTGAACTCACAGAACCTGGATCTAAACGAGAGAGCCTTTATATGCCGGGGCAGTGCGTCTCAGCAGTACTTGATGTCCTAGCTCCACAAGATTCAAAGTGCTTGTGGGGGGAATTATGTGAGAGCAAAGGGAATCTAGGAATAACTGGCGTCAAAAGGCGGCAAGATTCAGAGCTTCTTGACGCGTTTGCCGAGAGTTATTTGAATGCTCAGCACTGGAGTACTCGTCGGCAAATACTCTCGATGCTGGCCGATAAGCTGTCGTTCAAGGAGGTACAAGAATTTCTCCCGACAGTCACCAGTTACCGCTTTAACATTGCACGACACCACATCCTGCTGCACGGAAGGGCAGAACCGATCCCTAGCCACGAAAAGAGGAGAATGAAAGTTGACCAAGGAAAATTGGAAGATTTCATTTTGTTTATCACAAGCCCACATGTACTGCAGGATGTTCCTTTTGGCGAACGCATTTTAAAGTTATCAACAGGTGAGGTTATAAAAACCCCAAATGTTATCAGAATGATGATACCAGAGCGAATAATTCAACAGTACCAACAATACTGTAGTGAGAGAAGTTTTGAGCCCATGAGCAAACGAACACTGCAGAGAGTTTTGGATGAGTGTTCAGCGTCAGTTAGGAAGTCTCTACAAGGGCTTGACAATTTTTCTGCTCAAGGAGCTGAGGCATTTGATGAACTGGATAAGCTGGTCGATAAACTGGCTGATTGTGGCAGAATGCAAGTGTGGGCCAGAGAGATAAAGCAACAGCTGCGCTCATCAAAACAGTATTTAAAGGGTGACTACAAGGTATTTTTTCTCATTAGAAACTTCAGTATGAGGTGTGGCTTGAAAATTATTATCCAACTTTTCGGGCACTATTTAAGGTCATTCCCCCGAACTGAACATAGATTTTCAACCAAACTATGCCTACTGGTTGGTTACCTTAAGGGAACTTAAATTTTGAAATAAAAAGGGGGGTCCCCACATTCGTTTAGGAGCAGGAAGACCTTGTATATACCACATAATTCCTTAATAATTCCTTTGCGCTTATGTGAGGAACTACGGTAATGGTTCATATATTGCATAGGTAACAACAAATGTGAATGTGATGTCTTTGATGTACGTATTTCAGGTCCATGTGTCAGAGTCTTCGAGCATTGCAGATCAGTGTAGGTCTTACGCACTCAGCGATTCAGCTGATTCTGACTTTCAAGACCACTGCAATCATTCACACAATGAGTCATGTGCACAGTGTTGTCAGTTACAAGAAGTTCTAAGTACCTTAGAAAAGGAATGTTCTATTGCAATCTGTAATGACGAGGACAAAGCGGACATGCTTCACACAATTAAGCATGCAAGAAATAACATCAACAGCTGGAAAGCCCATCAGTTGCGCCCTGTTCACCAAGATCAGGCCAAATGTTCTGTTCTAGCTAATCTCAATAGCAAATCTGATGTGCTCCTGGTAGAAGACTGGGCAATGAAATTTATGCCACGCAAATTTCGAGAGCCGCAGTCAGACTGGTTTGCAAAGCGCGGCTTACCGTAGCATATAACAGTTGCAGTTAGGAGGTCGGAGGAATGCGACCAGTTTGAGTCTGAAACATTTGTTCATGTTTTTCAGAGCTGTTCACAAGACAGCACCGTCGTGGTTTCTATAATGCAAGATGTTCTTGTTGCACTGAAAAAGGAAATACCAGAATTACAAAGGGCATATTATAAGCAAGATAATGTAGGCTGTTACCACAGCGGATATACAATTGTTTCAGCCAAACTTGCAGGTGATGTTGCTGGGGTGACCGTGGTGCGGAACGACTTTTCCGACCCTCAGGGCGGCAAGGGTATGTGCGATCGCCAAGCAGCCACTATCAAGGGAAACGTAGGAAGATATATTAACGAGGGCCACGATGTGACCACAGCTATTGAGCTCAAAACTGCCATAGAGTCTGGTCCAGGATCTTGTACGAAAGCCAGCTACGTCGCACTCAATCCCTCAACCACTCCCAACGTGAAGTGGGATGGTATAAGCTTGCTCAACAACTTCAAGTACGAAGAGAGCGGAATACGAGCATGGAGAGCATTCAATGTGGGACCTGGGAAGTTGATACCATGGTCTCAATTTGAAGGGGCCTTCCAGATTCCGGAATTTCTCGAAATTCTCGATTCCCCATCGCAGCCATTAACAAGCAAGCCATTCTTCAAAACAGTGAGACACAGACATGAAAAGAAATCATCTGCACAGGATCCAAAAGCAACCAGTGTGACCAACAGCCAAGGCCAAGACGGTGATGATCGTGGAAACGAGCAAGCCACCCTACTTTTCCCATGTCCTGAGGAAGGATGCGTAAAATCGTACAGCCGCTTTGCCTCACTACAAGCACATCTAGACACGGGAAAGCACAAACGACTACCTGAACAGCGAAACGCTGTTTGATAAAGCAAAACGTTCCTATGCTTCAAAACTAAAAGAAGAAAGTAGCAGGATTCACACTGTGCAGTTACAATGCGAAGGACAGAGCCAGTCCTTAAGATCTGATATTGTTTGCAATTAATATTGAGGACTGGGATGAGAAATTTCAATACTGATATCAATTTGACTTAAGAAATTTGGGCACACCGTAATCTTAAGTAATTGTCGCCTATCGGTTTTCATTAATGCCCGTACATTTTACAATTGGCAAGTGACGGCTAGCCTGCGTTGCAGCCGGACATGTCACAAATCCGACAAATAAATATGACTTTATTCGAGTGAACGAATTTAAAATATGTTTGCCATTCACGGCCGGATAAGACGAAGAAGTCGCTTGTGCGTGACACAAATGATGGAGAGCCTAAGTGTAATTATAAACATTTTTCTACTAGTGTGGGCAATATTCATAATAAATTCTATTTTTCTTAACCTTTCAAACGATAAAAACCTCGAACTGGATCTTATTGTGTTGTCTTTGGCCGAAAAATAAATTTATTCTGCTGTGGCGTGTTATGTGTCACGTATTGAGTCGTTCATTTCAAAGGCCCTCTAAATGCAATTTTATCGAGTTTTGATCGACGTTCGTACAACACTGCTACTAGATCCCACACATATGAAGCTATAAACTTAACAATCAATGACTGGACTTTCTTTGGTTGCAATATCAGAAGATTTGAAGCACTACCGGTCAGCATTTTACCTCGCTGGATTTGGGATATTTTGGACTTCCGATTAAATGAGAAAAGTGTGTCTACTTAAGCGAGGCTCAGTTCGCTCAGAAATAACCAGAGGTTAAAATAATTACTATGTATTGACAGAGGAAGAGTCAATATATGCAATTCAGATTGGGAGAGATTCGCAGCAATGTAAACGTCTATGCAGCATAAAGCTGAAAAGTGTAAAATTTTGAATTCTCGCGAAGTGAAATCTGAGCTTCAGGTACGATGACCGTTATTCGTGGATTTCTCCTGTTATATTGAATATTTCAAAAAACTAACTGCATATCTTTCAGTTACTTACCTAGCCCTTCAAACCACAGGTAGACCAAGCATGATATTTGCATATATTAAAATGGCGGTCTTTATATAAGAACTTGTATGGGTTTTTAAACGGGAAACTTTTGAACAATAAATAAAAGCGAAATTACTAAATAAAGTCGATGAAACATAACATGGTGTTGTTTGCTAGCTTTACAGCGTGTTTGCATGCTATTTTAACGTCAATTTACTATTAGCTACTATTACCGTGTATAATAATATGACAAGGTAGGACACTTCAGTCGCTTCTAGCGTTCGACATGTGTTGAAATAAGCTCGAATTTCACCCACAAAAATAGTTTCGGCTGTCATAAGGATCAACATGTGAATGAAACAATGACACACGAATGTTTTTCCGAAAACTACTTGCTCATATCTCGTCTACCGCAGCAACTGGCCGCTTCTGAAAATCCAAAATCTGTTCAAAATAGCCGCCATATAGGCCGTGTCGCTCACGACAGTAACAAAATAGCCCGAAATAGACTGGACACCAGTCAAAGTGAACCCCAGCGGAGAGGGGAACGCTAGTTTTGCTCCAAGTGGAAACAAATTGAAGCGCGAGCAAAAATAGCGTGCCCCTCTCCGTTGGGTTTAATTTGACTAGTGTCCAGTCTATTTCGGGCTATTTTGTTACTGTCGTGAGCGACACGGCCTATATGGCGGCTATTTTGAACAGATTTTGGATTTTCAGAAGCGGCTAGTTGCGGCGGTTGACGAGGTATGAGCAAGTAGTTTTCAGAAAAAACATTCGTGTGTCATTATTTCATTCACATGTGGATCCTTCTGACAGCCGAAACTATTTTTGTGGGTGAAATTCGAGCTTATTTCAACACGTGTCGAACGCTAGAAGCGACTGAAGTGTCCTACCTTGTCATACTATTATACACGGTAATAGTAGCTAATAGTAAATAGATGTAAAATAGCTCCAAATTGCTTGCAAACACGCTGTAACGTTAGCAAACAACACCATGTTATGTTTCATCGACTTTATTTAGTAATTTCACTTTTATTTATTGTTCAAAAGTTTCCCGTTTAAAAACCCATACAAGTTCTTATATAAAAACCACCATTTTAATATATGCAAATATCATGCTTGGTCTACCTGTGTTCAAACTGACAAAGTATGAGCAAAATCGATTTTTTGACCGTGGCCACATTTTTTTGATTTTCTTTGATTCTTACTGACATTCACTCTTAAATGCATTTTGTGGTTTTAGAGCTCTGGAAATATTTTGAATGAATAATAAAACAATTATTGAATTCGGTTTTCGTATGATATAAAGAATTATCCAGATCTCATACTCAGCCTCATCCAATATAATTGCTAAAAATTTAATAGACGCACCGGGCGTTTTTAGATCATTTACGGCTTCCGTTTACATTGCTCACACATTATCAAGCAGATAAGTAGAGGAAAATGAGAGAAATAGCCTGAGAAAAAAAAGAGAAGAGAAAGCCGCCGATATACTGGCTCGACACTGAAGAATTCGCCAAAACACTCAAAAAGAAAGTGAAAAGAAAGCAAAATAATGTCTCCCCGGCGGGGAATCGAACCCCGGTCTCCCGCGTGACAGGCGGGGATACTCACCACTATACTACCGAGGACTCCTCGATGTGCGTTGAGAAAATTTTTAAACTGCTCAAATGAGCACTTTTTCATTTTCCGTTTTCCGGGCATGTTTTGTGTCTTTTGTTGTTGGCCTGTACGAAGATTCCTTTTGGAGGCCAAGAGATAACATTAAAAAGAAAAACGGCACTTCGCAACAAAAAATTCTCTCCCAATTCCTTATTCTTGCGCGCGCAAAATGTTCACAACCCAGATTCCCTCTAATTTAACGTGACAAATTATTACGACGCACGTTGTCATAATAACTAAATACTCTATGACTCAATCTTGTTTTGAGCGCTTATCGCTGCTGCACAGCAAAACCGTGGATACCACTTGGATACCAGGTTTTATATAAAAAAAATCACTGGAATGTTTTACCCGTCGTATTTTTTGTGTAACTAATCCTTCACAAAAAACATCTCTCTAATATGGTGAGAGAAAAGAAAGCATCGGGTCCGTTGAAATACCTTTTCTTGTTATATTATGAACTTCATGCAGGTAACTTTTGAGCCGTTTGAGCTGTGGCTTCAAACGGAATCTGAGTCACGGCTGAACAGGTAAGGTTTATTTTTTTCTTTTAATCACTGCTCCTTTGAATCAGCATCTGATTTAGCGAATATCGCCACAAAAAAAAACAATTCTGGAAAAAAATTTTGAACTGCGCGAACATCGATCAGACTGTTGACTTTTTGTTTAAAGTTGTAACTCCAAAAACAGCTCATAGAAAAGCCATTAAAACTTACTCTAATTTCAGTCATAACTACAACAGAAATTTAAATTAAGTCGGGATAAAGTATATTTTGCCTCTCTTGTAGATGAATATTTATTTTTCGCTATAGAATGCGCGAAAAACGTTTTTCCTGATTATAATACAATTCCACTGTAATATTTGCGTGTTCGTCATATTGGCCTCGAGTTGCGTGCTCGGCCGATATTGAAGTCACTCGCCTGATTGCTATCTGATTAATATTTTGCACTCAGTCCAAATTCCTGGAACGTAACCTTTTCTTAAACTTCAGCTGATATGTTACTGTTAGTTTGTTTACCTCTTGATTGGGAAAAGCCGTCATCAACAAGCAGTGATGTGTAGTTATAAGGTTCCAAATATGCTCGATCAACCCAGTTACAAGCGAAAATAGATGAAAACCTGTTCTGTTATGAACTCAGCCAAATCAAGTAAATTAAGACGGAATCCGCCAGGACTTCGAGTAGTTGTTGGACAAAATTATGTACCAAAATTATTTACACCTTATTGCAAGCTTTTGTGTTACTGCTTCAAATATCTTATCAAAATAAATCTTTTCTAACAACACAAAACATCGAAAACCAATCTCGAAGTTCCGCTGAATTCCACTAAATCGCTTAAAAGACGCGAGCTTTTGCCTATAGCTTGTGAACATTAAATTTCATTTTCTCAGGCTCTGATAAGAAATTGTTGTACCAAAATTATTTACACCTTATTGCAAACTTTTGTGTTACTGCTTCAAATATCTTATCAAAAGAAACCTTTTCTAACAACACCAAACACCGAAAACAAATTTTGAAATTTCACTGAATTCCACTGAATCGCTTAAAGACGATTTTACAAAATGGCTGCACGTGAGAATTTCCCTATAGCTTGTGAACTTTGAAATTCATTTTCTAAGACTCTGATAAGAAATTGTTGTTGGTGTTATCAGTGATAATTACTTACATCTTTACCTCTTATTTAGGGTAGAAAATAACGCAATAGGATTTAAATTATTCTGGTACTCGATTTTTGTCCAACTTAAATAAATATTACTCGACTTCCTGGTGGATTCCGTCTTAATCCGTGTTACCTGACTGCGCTGAAAACCGGACTTTTTCTGATTTATTTTTCTATAGAACCTGGAAACGAGGTTGTAGAACACAGAGGTAAATGGAGATCTATTGATCAATCTCTCAGTTCTCTATACTAAAAACATAGCGAGCTCTGGATACGCTTATCCTTATTACGTGTACAGACCATGATATACGAGTTTTTTTTTCTATAGAACCTGGAAACGAGGTTGTAGAACACAGTGGTAAATGGACCTCTATTGATCAATCTCTCCGTTCTCTATACTAAAAACATAGCGAGCTCTGGATACGCTTATCCTTATTACGTGTACAGACCATGATATATGAGTTTTTGTACACATTTCACGCCTAAACGTAGATCTTAGACTACAAGTAGTTTCCAACGAGCCATGTATATGACTCGTGTCATCTATATCAAGACATATTATTTTTCAACATAGTACTTTTCAAAACTTTACAAGCACGTTAAATGGTTAAAGGTCGCCATGTCAATGAAATTGTCATGACAGTTGATGTGTTTGCTAAATTTGATCTTGACACATCGACGATTCCTCGGTAGTATAGTGGTGAGTATCCCCGCCTGTCACGCGGGAGACCGGGGTTCGATTCCCCGCCGGGGAGAATTTTTTTGCCAGGAACTCAAGATAATCTCCCATTTTATCCCTTCCTTATTATGAACATCATTATTTTCTTTCCTGTGAGGAAAGTCATCTTAGAGATCGAAAAGTCGAAAAGGCAACGGCGTAATGAAATAAACTGCAGGCATAATAATTTCAGAAAGTGATTACCAACGGTATACCTTTTCCATACTATCAAACAGATAAGCCGATGAAAATAAGAACCTCTAGAAACAGACTGGTAAAAAGAAAGAAAGAAGGAAACTGCCAAAATACTGGCTCGAGACTGGACAATTTACCAAAAAAATTGTCTCCCCGGCGGGGAATCGAACCCCGGTCTCCCGCGTGACAGGCGGGGATACTCACCACTATAGTCCATCAGCTAGGGAGGTTGTATGGCTCACTTACGGGGAACAAACGAAACTTGTATAATCTTATTCTTTGACTATTAAGCATCATAAAAATGTATGATAGCAATGATAGAACGGTAGCTTTCACTTTGTACATCGAATTTTAAATTTCCCCTCACACCCTCCTTTTCGCCGCCATCTTGGATTTTCGAAAAGAAAAATTAAAAACGTTATTCTTTCTTAAATGCACATGATGCTTTGCCTAGATGTGTATTTGGCATAATACGTATTTGAGGCATTTTTTTCAGCCGCGTTGACAGTTATTCAAGGTATCATGACATCATAAATGACGTCACAGTGACCGCCATTTTGTTTTCTAGTTTGTGTTTCAACCGCCATGTCAATCATTGAATTAATATTAAGGCGCTTTACATCAAAAAAGCTAGAAAAACATGCTTAAAGCTATTGCTTAAGTCTTTTACTATATTTAGTTAAGGATAATGAGTCATGAATCAATAAATCGCAAATCAGAGCTTAAATAACTAGGTTCAAACTTCAGTCTAGAGCTCGTCTCAGTATACAGAAGCTGTATGATCATATAATGTCCTTCATCACTGCTGTCACTTGCATATGGGGTCTATAACATAAACAAACGTTGTGAAAGATGAAATATTCAGCATGCCGCAAGCGTGGGACAAAGAAAAAATCTGAGTCCCCGACGGGAATTGAACCCATGACCTCCCAAACACCGGGCAGGTGCTCGATCCACGGAGCTACGAGAAAAACGTTCCTTCGTACTCGTCAGTGACGAGTTGCAGAAAGCGTTGTACAACTAGTGTCCTGCAAGAAGGATCTTGCTATATCAAACCTCAAGAAAGACACATAAAAGGTAATAACTTTCTTTCTGAGTTCCCCAACGGGAGGCGAACCTTCTAGAATACCGGACGCTCTAACCACTGAATAGGGGACTCATAGTGAGCGAGGTCTTTCGACATTCTTGATCGGTACCTCTCAATACACGTCGAACACTATGTCTATGCGCCTGCTGCCAGTGCTTGTTACCAACTCAAACCCTCCCTCAGCGAACACATGGATCGTAGCTCCAGAGGGGATCTTTAACTTCTGTATGGCTGCCATTCCATCGAAAACGCTGGTTACGTTCTCTGAGCATTTCTCAGTGACTATGATGCGTCGCTCTAGATGTTGGGAGAGTTTGGCTTTGCTTGTCTTTCAACTTTCAAGGGAGTCCATAAGGATCGGCTAGAAACCAGGAAAGAGAACCGAGAGGATAGGGGAAAACAATTTTCATGTCAATGTGGTGAAAATGTCTGAGAACTGAGTGTCATCCGAGCAATACATGACGGTCCATACTAAGAGGAGGTACTAAATCCTGCTGACGGCGAACCTTACCACAGCCTTTAGATCCTTGAACGACTTCAGCGTGGCTTCCTTCAATGTATCAAAGTAACCTGAACAGGGATGGTGCGTCTTGTTTTCATAGATTGGTGAATACATTCTAGCGATCTTGAGCAGATCCTCCAGCTTTCCGTCAGCTTTGATGTCTTCTTTAATGCGTGCGGGAGCCAACTCCTTATGGATGTAAGTCTGGGATGAAGTAATCAATAGGTAATAGGAAAATGCTTGTGAAGAAACTTGTTATACACACCACGCTTTGTGTCACTGAGCACCCATCTCTGAGTTGAGGACAAATTAGCGCGAAACCCGATGTAGCCTTCTCCCAAATTGCAGTACACTCACGGTCCCCCACTGGAAAGGAGAACTACTAGTAGCCTTTGTTGAAGGCTGTGTACACCTCCGGCATTCTGACAGATAGGTGAAACATGTCGTCCAGGAATGGGATGATATAGCGCACGTAGTTTTGGTGATTATACGCAAATGCACGACGGCCAGAACCTTCCTAAGCTTACGCCTCTCTCCTTTATTACCAGTACACAGAAATGGAACTGCTCTCCTGCAAACTCGCGAACTAATGGTTGTTCATCACTTGCTCAAGCTGTTCTCGGTTCAGTTCTAGTTTCCGTGGTTCCAAGTTCAAGAAGAAATGTCTCTGCACTGCGCTTCATGAATCCGAACAACCGCATATAATGCATTCGTCCGCCTTTGATCGTGGTGGAGAGGAAACACCTTTGAACCGGGGCAGAAAGCTATTGAATGTTTGTGGGACCTCATATTTTGGAAATGTCGGTGGGGGTAGCTAGAAAACGGGCAATTTTTTTTTGAGGGGGCTGTATTCAGCACACTTGTAATGTGTACATACAACTTATCTACCTGCTCTCTTTTCTGAAATAACTTTGAAAATGTTTTTAGTGAAAACTGGTCATACTGTGACCAATAATCGGGCGTTGCGATGTCTCATATGACGCAACGTAGTTATAATTCAAGCACCAGAATAAACAGAAATCATGTTTGTAGTTCCAGTTCATTCTAAACTTGCGTTTGAAACGTGATTCGTCCACTTTTAAAAGAATACAAGCAATTTTGTAGGCTTCCCCAAAATCCAAGATGGCGGCCAAAAGGAGAGTTTGAAGGGGCAAATTTAAAATTCGATTTACTAAGTGAAAGCTACCGTTCTATCCTTGCTATCATGCATTTTTATGATGTTTAATACTCAAAGATTAAGATAAGACATGTTTCGGCTGTTCCCCTCTAGTGAGCCATAAACCCAAATTTTCGGATCTCAGCTGATGGACTACTATACTACCGAGGACTCCTCGATATGAGTTGAGAAAATTTTACAAACTGCTCAATTGAGCACTTTTTCGCTTTCCGTTTTCTGGGCATGTTTTGTGTCTTTTGTTGTTGGCGTGTACGAAGATTTCTTTTGGAGGCCAAGAGATAACATCAAAAAGAAAAACGGCACTTCGCAACAAAAAATTCTCTCTCAATTTCTAATTCTTGCGCGCGCAAAGTGTTCACAACCCAGATTTCCTCTAATGAAGCGTCACAAACGATACGACGCGCATTGTCATAACTACTAAATACTCTATGACTCAATCTTGTTTTGAGCGCTTGCGTTGCTTCACAGCAAACCGTGGATACCACTCGGATACCACGTTTTATAAAGAAAATAACTGGAATGTTTCACCCGTCGTATTTTTTGTGTAACTAATCCTTCACAAAAAATAACTCTCTAATATGGTGAGAGAAAAGAAAGCATCGGGTCCGTTGAAATACCTTTTCTTGTTATATTATGAACTTCACGCAGGTAACTTTTGAGCCGTTTGAGCTGTGGCTTCAAACAGAATCTGAGTCACGGCTGAGAAGGTAAGGTTTATTTTTTCTTTTAATCACTGCTCCTTTGAATCAGCATCTGATTTAGCGAATATCGCCACAAAAAACAATTCTGAAAAAAATATTTTTGAACTGCGCGAACATAGATCACTGTTGAACGTTTTCTTTAAAGTTGTAAATCCGAAAAAAAAAACTTACTCTAATGCTTATTTCAGTCATAACTACAACAGAAATTTAAATTCAGTCGGGGTAAAGTATATTTTCCCTGTCTTGTAGATGACAATATATTTTTCGCTATAAAATGCGCGCAAAACGTTTCTCCCGATTATATAATTCCACTGTAATATTTGCGTGTTCGTCATATTGGCCTCGAGTTGCGTGCTCGGCCGATATTGAAGTGATTCGCCTGATTGCTATCTGATTAATATTCTCCACTCAGTCCAAATCTCTGGAACGTAACCTTTTTTAAACTTCAGCTGATATGTTACTGTTAGTTCGTTTACCTCTTGATTTGGAACAGCCGTTATCAACAGGCAGTGATGTGTAGTTATAAGGTACAAAAAATGCTCGATCAACCCAGTTACAAACGAAAATAGATGAAAACCTGTTCTGTTATGAACTTCAGCCAAATCAAGTAAATTAGTCCGTGTCACCCGACTACGTTGAAAATCGTGGAAACGAGGTTGTAGAATACAGAGGTAAATGGACCTCTATTGATCAATCTCTCAGTTCTCTATACTAAAAACATAGCGAACTCTGGATACGCTTATCCTTATTACGTGTACAGACCATGATATATGAGTTTTCGTACCCATTTCACGCCTAAACGTAGACTTCAAGTAGCTTTCATGTATATGACTCGTGTCACCTGTATCAAGACATATCATGTTTCAACACGGTACTTTTCAAAACTTTTCAAGTTCGTTAACAGGTTAAACGTCGCCATGTCAATCAAATTGTCATGACAGTTGATGTGTTTGCTAAATTTAATCTTCACTCAACGAAGATTCCACGGTAGTATAGTAGTGAGTATCCCCGCCTGTCACGCGGGAGACCGGGCTTCGATTCCCCGCCGGGGAGAACTTTTTTGCCAGGAACTCAAGATAATCTTCCATTTTATCCCTTCCTTATTATGAACATCATTATTTTCTTTCCTGTGAGGAAAGTCATCTTAGAGATCGAAAAGACAACGGCGTAATGAAATAAACTGCAGGCATAATAATTTCAGAAAGTGATTATCGACGGCATACCTTTTCCATAAAATCAAACAGATAAGAGGAAGAAAATAAGAACCTCAAGAAATAGACTGGAAAAAAGAAAGAAAGAAGGAAACTGCCAAAATACTGGCTGGAGACTGGACAATTTACCAAAATACGAGTCTCCCCGGCGGGGAATCGAACCCCGGTCTCCCGCGTGACAGGCGGGGATACTCACCACTATACTACCGAGGACTCCTGGATGTGTCTAGAGAAAAGTTTACAAACTGCTCACATTGAGCACTTTTTCGTTTTCCGTCTTCCGGGCATGTTTTGTGTGTTTTGTTGTTGGCCTGTACGAAGATTTCTTTTGGAGGCCAAGAGATAACATCTAAAAGAAAAACGGGACTTTGCAACAAAATTTCTCTTTTTATTTCCCTATTCTTGCGCGCGCAAAAATGTTCACAACCCAGATTTCCTCTAATTTGACGTCACAAAGGATACGACGCGCGTTGTCATAACAACTAAGTACTCTGATTCAATCTTGTTTTGAGCGCTTGCGTTGCTTCACAACAAAACCGTGGATACCACTCGGATATCACGTTTCATATAAAAAAAATCACTGGAATGTTTCACCCGTCGTATTTTTTGTGTGACTAATCCTTCACAAAAAATAACTCTCTAATATGGGGAGAGAAAAGAAAGCATCGGTTCCGTTGAAATACCTTTTCTTGTTATATTATCAACTTCACGCAGGTAACTTTTGAGCCGCTTGAGCTGTGGCTTCACACGGAATCTGAGTCACGGCTGAGAAGCTTAGGTTTATTTTTTTTCTTTTAATCACTGCTCCTTTGAATCAGCATCTGATTTAGCGAATATCGCCACGAAAAAAAAAAATTCTGGAAAAAAAAATTTTTGAACTGCGCGAACATCGATCAGACTGTTGAACTTTTTCTTTAAAGTTGTAACTCTGGAAATTTAAAACGTGATAGAAAAGCCATTAAATTTTACCCTTATTTCAGTCATAGAACGGAAATTTAAATTCAGTCGGGGTAAAGTATATTTTCCCTGTCTTGTAGCTGACAATTTATTTTTCGCTATAGAATGTGCGCAAAACGTTTTTCCCGATTATAATATAATTCCACTGTAATATTTGCGTGTTCGTCAAATTGGCCTCGAGTTGCGTGCTCGGCAGATATTGAAGTCATTCGCCTGATTGCTATCTGATTAATATTTTACACTCAGTCCAAATCTCTGGAACGTAACCTTTTTTAAACTTCAGCTGATATGTTACTGTTAGTTCGTTTACCTCTTGATTGGGAAAAGCCGTTATCAACAAGCAGTGATGTGCGGTTATAAGGTTCAAAATATGCTCAATCAACCCAGTTACAAGCGAAAATAGATGAAAACCTGTTCTGTTATGAACTCAGCCAAATCAAGTAAATTAATCCGTGTTACCTAACTACGTTGAAAACCGGGCTTTTACTCTGTAGAACCTGGAAACGAGGTTGTAGAACACAGAGGTAAATGGACCTCTATTGATCAATCTCTCAGTTCTCTATACTAAAAACAGCGAGCTCTGGATAAGCTCACCCTTATTTCGTGTACAGACCATGATATATGAGTTTTCGTACACATTTCACGCCAAAACGTAGACTACAAGTAGCTTCCAACGAGCCATGTATATGACTCGTGTCACCTATATCAAGACATATCATGTTTCAACATGGTACTTTTCAAAACTTTTCAAGCTCGTTAACGGGTTAAACGTCGCCATGTCAATTGAATTGTCATGACAGTTGATCTGTTTGCAAAATTTAATCTTCACACATCGAGGATTCCTCGGTACTATGGTGGTGAGTATCCCCGCCTGTCACATGGGAGACCGGGGTTCGATTCCCCGCCTGGGAAAATTTTTTGCCAGGGACCCAAGATAATCTTCCATTTTATCCCTTCCTTGTTATGAACATCATTATTTTCTTTCCTGTGACGAAAGTCAACTTAGTGATCGAAAAGGCAACAGCGTAATGAAATAAACTGCAGGCATAATAATTTCAGAAAGTGATAACCAACGGTATACCTTTTCCTTTCATGTGAACACACTATCAAACAGATAAGCGGAAGAAAATGAGAACCTCAAGAAATAGACTGGAAAAAAAAAGAAAGAAGGAAACTGCAAAAATACTGGCTCGAGACTGGACAATTTACCAAAAACCGAGTCTCCCCGGCGGGGAATCGAACCCCGGTCTCCCGCCTGACAGGCGGGGATCAAAAAAATGGACTGATGTTGGAAGCAAATCGCTAACTTGATCAAGAAAAAAGTGGGTCGCCCACTACCTCTCGGAACGAGGTACTTCATTGGTTCTTAAAACAATAGATAACAGGTCATAACAATGCCCCTATCCCTGAATAACAATAGAGGTAGTGTTTACAGCGGGCGAATGAAAATAGAGGTTTCAGAGAGGTAGTGTCTTACTGAAAAAAGTTTTTGTGTTCAATGTTTATCGGTGTTCTTGCCTCAGGTCTTCCCCAATACATTTTGAAATCGCTGACTTTGACGGTAGGTCAACATGATGAACGATGCCGTCCAGCAGTAGCCTTTGCTGTAGTTCTGCACTACTAATGCTAGGCTTGCACAGTTTTTCATTTTCTAATAATTCAACGACATCTTCCACCGTTTTTGATCATGGCACAGCTGCTCTCCGTACAGGCATTGATGAATTGTTCAAATCATAGTCCCGCAAAATGTTTTGCACAAAGTGCCGACTACTTCTGACTTCGCGTGCGATTGTCTGTTGGCTCATTCCAGTGTGATGCCAAAACGCGCTCTCGAAACAACTGGGAATACCGGCGACCATTATCATATATCCCTCAATCACGATTCAATCGAACTTGAACGTTTTGATAAAACGCCATTTTGGAAACGTTGTCACGAAAAACATGAACAGAGCTTTTTGAGGAAAACTCAAAATTAAGGATCGAAAGTAACCAATCAAACAGAAGGCAAGTTTCTAGTGAGGTCCGCATCTGTTTGTAACGTTGTTAACAGTTCAAATTTTGTAGGTAATCTTTTGTTTACGTTCTAGAACGTTATTGGTTCGTTACAAAAAAATTCCCCTTTCCTTTGTTTATGGTTACTTTTGTTCAGGGTGCCCCGGTTCGAGTAGTCGCACTGTAATATCTGCACGCCCCTTATTGAGGTACTGGGAAATCTGAGGGGGACTGAGGAGGGTCTTTAAAAGTTATTTTTGAGGGGCCATTTATGTCACTGTCTTTGAACTATTTCTTTTTTCTGCAGGGGGAATGTGTCGGCACTTTAATCTCAATTTCTGCAGGGGTCTTCAGTACCTGATGTCAAGAGAATGTTCATATTCCAAGCATTTCAATCAATTAACATGCCTAAGCAGCTGCGCCATCTGAGCCGGTCTGAGGCCCATGAACTGAAACACTGCAAAAACTTCACCTCAGAGCAAATTAAATATTAAATTTCCACTTGTTTGTCCCACATGTTTCGTCGCGCCACGTTCAATAGCGTATTGCTGATCTTCCCAATTAATGTTAACTCTGGTTTTCCTTCAGCACGTACAAATCTTTCGCCTTTTACTAAAGATTTCCGTGGAGGAGAACAACAGAATGAGTCTATAGACTAATTTTTCGTCGCCCTGCCTTTCGGCGGGGCAACTAATAAATGAAAGTTAAAGAGGGCAACTAGTTTAGTGTGCATTTGGTGAGAATATTTTGCTATGCTTTGCATTTACAGCAAAAGAGTCGATTACTGTGTTTTAGTGCTGTTTCTCATCTCGACAACAGAACAATTTCACGTTTCGCGGAGGGTAATTTACAATTTATTTAACTAACAATGACGGTAGTTCTTTTAAAGGAAGACTGGAAAAAGATAGATATCTTTATTTCGGTGTCAAATGGTAATTACATAAATCAGCCAGAGTCGGTTTGCTGACTATAAACGGCATTAGTTAGAATGTATCGTTAACATTAACCTAGAATCACACAATTTAGTAAAAAATATGCCACAAGAATCATCAAATGGTGGGCCCATTAAATGTAACTAGACGAAGTACAGAAATACCATTTCCTTTATTTATTTATTTATTTATTTATTTATTTATTTTCATACTTTTTTTACAAGGAGCGGACTTCCAAGGTTCGTAGGGAGGGGGGGGGGGGGGGTACGGACGCACCCGTCGCACCCCCCCCCCCCCCCCCCCCCTGGCTACGGGCCTGATACCACATAGGAAACTTTGACACCATCCTTAAATAAGTCGTAAGTGTTGTTTGTGAAGAGGTTTCTAGGAGACATGTCCGAACACAAGATTTCCTTGGTTTAAATTCTCGTCCGGGTATCGATTATAGCGAAAGTGATCTAATGCAGTTGACCCGGATCCTATCAGCGATTTTGGTTTCTGCTGTAAGCCCTTACAGCAATTTATTTGTCGCGGTTCTTTTTTAATTTAATTATCGAACAAGGGAAAAGGATGGCACGTTTCACCGGCCAACAGCTGCTCCGTCTCAAGTGCTAATTAGGACTAACTACATTTTGAAAGTTCCCGAGAAGAATAGAACGTAAACTATAGGCAATCCGGCGGGAAAAAGTATACGCGTAGAATCGGTCAATTTCGCCACGATAAATTAGAGATTGTCAACATTTTTCGATTCTCCTACAAACCGTTCCTGAAATGCTTAGGCCAAGTCGCAATCGTTGGTCCGACACGCATGCGCACAAAAAGAACTAGTGTCTGACCTCTTGTTCCACATGTCTTGTCGCATCAGGTTTAACATGCCACCAATCTTGTACAATAGTGTTAACTTTGGTTTTCCTTCAACACGCTGTATGGCCGGAGGCCCTGCCATTTTTTGGGCCGAAATCCATTGTTTCGTGTTTTAGGTAGTGTCGTTGGGTTTTTTCGGAAACGCCAGTTTGTTTTTGGTGGCCATTTTGGTCCTTCGAAGCTTCTTCTTCGTCTGTTGTCACCCAACCACCTGTCGTCAAGTTAAGCCGTGTGGGTCAACCATCCAGTTTGGGTACCCGCACTTAACTTAGTCGTGATGCCGTTTGGCGATCGTGTTTGTCGTCCTAAGACTCTTATGTTGGCCGTTCCAGAGCAGCTGCGTTCCGGGTCCAAAGTAGACTTCGTGAAGAAGATTGTAGATGCCGTCACTGGCCAGCGTGTTGCCGCCGTTCAGTTTATGCCTAATTACTTTGTTCGTGTGACGTTTGGGACTACGCAAGACCGCCATGATGTGTTCCGCCTTGGAATTGAGATTGATGGTGTGAAGATCCCCCTGATTGAGGCCGAGTCCGCCATCCGTTCTGTTTGTATCCACCATTGTCCGGTTGAAGTTTCGGATAATAGTGTCAAAGAAGTTCTCTCGGGGTTTGGTGACGTCGAGAGTGTAGAGTCTGTCTATTACGATGGTACTGCGATCCTCACCGGCTCGCGCATTGTGAAGATGGCCGTCCGTGATGAAATCCCTCCCAAGATCTATGTCTACCGTTATCCTTGCCGTGTGTGGTACCGCGATCAACCTTGTCTCTGTCTTATCTGTGAGTCCCCCGAGCATCGTGCGTCTGTTTGTCCTCTACGTGATAAATGTCGTAAATGTCGCCAGCCTGGTCATTTCGCTCGTGATTGTACTGCATCCCCTGAAGCTCCTGTTGGCGATCCACCTTCCTCGTCTGTTGATGTCCCTGCGAGCAATCCGTCTGCCGAGTCTGCTCCTGCTGCTTCTTGTCCGCCTGTTGAGATGGATGTTTCGGAAAGTCCTGCGACTGCTGATGATTCTCTTGCGCCTGATCCTGACCGCCGTTCTACCAAGCGTTTTCGTTCTGTCTCTGAGTCTAGTCATTCCACGTTTGATGATATTCCTACTTCTGTCTCGTCCGACGCTCCCTGCCAGTCCTTTGATGTTCCTCCGCCGTCCGTTCCTCCTTCTGGTACTTCCCCTGAGGATGTCCTTAAGTCGGTCTCTCCTAATGCGCTTGTTCTTCATGAGGGTGATCGCTATGAAGTTATTGATCTTGGTCGTCTGACCCGCCGCTGTGTAATGGAGGGCGCCACCCCGGAGATGTACCGCGAGTGTTTTTATCTGGATCCCACTATCAAGGATGTTCTGCCCGTTATGTCTGTCTTCCCTCCTGGCCGTGATGTCCCTCCAGCTAGTTTTCCCGCCAAATCTACTCCTGCTGCCTCTGTTGCTGAGAATTCTGATCCTGTTGAGTTGTCTGATCCTGTTCCTGCTTCTTCGGCACCTTCCAAGCCGACCGATGTTGCTGCTGTTAGTTCTGCTCCTGTGAGTTTTCCTACTGTTGCTGTTCCTGTCCAAAGTGTTTTGTCCTCTTCTCCGATGTCCACTGCCGTTCCTTTCGAGTCTTCTAAACCTCAGTGGTGTACCCGCCTTCCGTTGGACTTTCATCGCCTTTTAGCGGAAACCAATCACTCGAATGGTTGCCACATCGTCAGAGAGTCGTACTTGCAACATGACCGTACCCGCAAGGTGTTTAGTACCGTGTATGACTTTGGCGAAAATACCTACCGTTTCCTGTGCGATCAGTTCTCTTTTGATGAACTTCGTAGCCGTTCCTACCCTCGGGCCATGAAGACCAAGTCCGACTTCCCTGGCCCTGCCGCCGTTGATCTTCCTTGCCTTGCTGCGGACGTCGCTCCTTCTGGTTTTCCTGCTCCTCCTCCTGATTCTGCCAAGTCCTGATTTGCTCCAGTCCTGCTGCCGTCCTGTGTGATGCTGTTTCAGTCCTGTTCCAGTCCTGTTGCCGTGTGATGCCTTGCTTTGTTTTGGTTTGTCTTGTCTTGTTGAATTTTTGTGGGTAGGTGGGGCAGGGTTCGATTCCCTGGCGAAGTTGGCGAGCTGGCCTCGTATGAGGGTGCTCCCCCACCTGGTGGTCCTAGTCACTTGGATTGCATCCCCCTCCTAGTGGCTAGGAACTAGTAAGGGTGGTGGGCATTGCACAACCCAGCCCATCATTCCACCAAAAAAAAAATCAACACGTATAAATCTTTCGCCTTTTACTAAAGATTTCCGTGGAGGAGAACAACTGAATGAGTCTATAGACCAATTTTTCCTTGCCCTGCCTTTCGGCGGGGCTCCTAATACAAGTAAGTACAAGTACGGCTAGCAACATAGTTCTCTGTATAAAACTAGTTCTGTGTGGATACCAGCTAGTAAGTTGGTCAGTCTGGGCTCTATTAGGCACAGTCGTCGTCGAGGCCAATCTATTCAACAACATTTGTATAATTCTAAAATAGCAGTGTCTTTAATATCAGCCATATAAATTAGTCACCGTCATTTTCTCTAGCCATGTAGAGAGAAGTTCATTTTCGGAGGGTTTTTGCTCTCGCAGGTTGCGGTCCCTGACTTTTGGAACGTCACTTCAATTTATTTTTTAGAGGACGTCTTGCCTAATAACATGGTCGGACTCTCGCCTTAGCTGCTTCCTCCGTGATCCTGTTTCTTCCTCGTAGTGCTTTTATGATGGTTATGCAACTTACTGTTATGCGTTAAATAAAGTCTTAGATGTTTCTTGTTTACAAAGATTTTCGGAGTTACGCAAACTACTTTTATTTATCGCTGGACATAAAGTATTCAGTCTTGTTCTGCTATTAGGAGCCCCGCCGAAACGCGGGGCGACGAAAAATTAGTCTAAAGACTCATTCAGTTGTTCTCCTCCACGGAAATCTTTAGTAAAAGGCGAAAGATTTATGCGTGGTGAAGGAAAAACAGAGTTAACAGTAAGGTTGAAGCTTGGCGCCATGTAAAACGTGATGCGACAAGACATGTGGGACATTGGCCTTTGTGTGCGCAAGCGCATTTGGTACGGTCTATTCTATGTGAAAATTTCTTCTCGAGAGCTTTCAAAATGCTGTGGGATCTATTGAGCGTACGGGAAAAGATGGGCGACTGTGTATTTTACAACAGTACAAAGCGAACTTAACACAGAGGGCACATCCAGAGCCATGTTTTTGCGAAATTCGTCCCTGTACTAGTAATATTGTTCATGCTGGGTTTAAAGTTTTTAGAGCTTTTTTCTGTTTGCATTTTTTATCGCTTAGCTATCACTTGGTGTTTATTCGCTAAGAATTGTCATTTGGATAAGCACTTAATTAAGGCGGCACTCGGCCGGTAATGCGGCATCCTTTTCTCGTTTTCGGCGATGACATTTAACTGCGACGAATAAATCTCCTTTGCTTTTAAGGAAGCCCGCCGAAAGGCAGGGCGAGGAAAAATTGGTCTATAGACACATTCTGTTGTTCTCCTCCACGGAAATCTTTAGTAAAAGGCGAAAGATTTTTTTTTTTTGGCGGAATGATGAGCTAGGTGCAATGCCCACCACCCATTAGTTACCGCTAGCCACACTGGAAATCCAGGTGGCTAGGGCCGCCGAGGTGAGGGAGCCCCTACTGAACGTAGCCAGCTCGCCAAAATCGCCAGGGAATCGAGCCCCGCCTCACCCCCAAAACTAAAGACTAAAAATCCAAAAAAGACCAATAAACATAGAAGGCCACAAAAACGATCACAGCGGAGCCATTCAAGATACCCAGTCAAAACTATTGAGAACAAAGACAAATTCTCACAGTATAACCAATTAAGGCGACCGAGAAGAGCGAAATGAAGCAAATGAAAACCGAAAGGGCCATTAAGACTAAAAGACCAGGAAACGTTCAAAAGAAAACCAAAATCTCCAGTAGAAATGGATAAAAAGCCAAGGTATCTTAAATATGGAAAACAAGGTCGGAACCCCGAAGGGAACAAACCACACCGTTTCCACCCCACTGACGAATAAAATAGCGCTTACGGCGAGCAGAAACAAAGCGCTTGAAGAAAACGGGAAGATAAAAACGCAAACGGGTTTTGAGACCAGCTAATAATGACAAAGCCCCAGGCCTTACAGATCGAAAACGAAAATCTTTTCTCTGGTTCCAGATAAGAAATTTGAACACATGCAGCAAATAAACAAAAACACGCGGGATGAACCGCAGCTCGTCAAGGTTAAATCCAAAAAGAACATGCCGGAGCAGAATAGTGGGGCAAGTGGAGCAGATAGAAACAGCAAAGGCTGAATCCAATCGATCCCACTCTTAGCAAGAGCGCAGTGGAAGAACAAATGTTCGGCCGACTCAAGATGGAACTCGGCGCACAAGCAAGCAGGGGGGAGATCACAACAAAAGAAACAAGGCAATCCATAGTAAAGAGGGCGCCATGAGCCACTTTCCAGGATAGACCGACCACAGGGCGATCCAGCAGCATAAAGAAAAGTTGCTTCCAGGTGAATGGCCAATACAGATCACCAAAAACAGGTCTAAATTTCTCGACACAATATGGATCAACACGAGAAAGCTCAAGTAAACGCGCGTACGTGTACTTGCAAGACACGGAAGACACCGGTACCCTTGCCCCTGAAAGACCACTGATGGAAAGGGTGCCGGAGGGGTAAAGAGAGCCACCAACAGCGTGCCATAGAAAGGAGGAAGGCGCCTGGGAAAGAACTCGGATGGACCGGCCAGAACGTCAAGAGGGTCTATACCGTAACGGTCAAAACACCAATAGATCAAAAGGGAGACCCAAGAGCTCGGGGAGACAACATAACGCTTAAGCCATTGGACGAGGAGAGCTTGAGCTTTATGCTCGATTAACACAACAGAAAAACCACCACAGTCTTTAGGCTGAACTACAACCTTTCTGCTGACTTTGGCCTTTTTGCCAGACCAGAAGAAAGCGAACAGATGCGAGTTAAGCTCCTTAGCAACACAAGAGGGCATGTGGACTAAAGAGGCTACATACCAGATTCGAGTTAAAGCAAGTGCGTTGGCAACAAGGGCCTTGCCCGAGAGAGACAATGAGCGACATCTCCAAACTTGGAAGCACTTAGAAACTGAATCAATGCGCGGTCGCCAATTCGCTGTATCTAAATCGCCAAAGCCGATATAGACACCAAGAACTTTGATCGTCTGACATGACCAATCGATTGCGACAGGAGAATCGGGGCGATTACGCCAAGGGCCCAGCCAAAGGCCTTTGCACTTGCCAAGATTTAGCTTTGAACCAGAAGCCTTCTCGTAACGACTGTAAGTATCAAAAACAGCTTGAATGCCTTCGTTGGAGGTTACAATAGCCGAGGTGTCATCTGCATAAAGAGAAACAACCGGGAGGGGAGAAAGGACGCCAGGAAGTGAGAGGCCAACAATACTAGGATGCGACCTAAGATTGGCAGCAAGAACCTCCATCGTAAGAACATAGAGCAAGGGCGACAAAGGACATCCTTGTCGCACACCACGAGAGGGGTAAAACACTGGGGTACTATGGCCATTGACAAGCACACAACTACGAACATCGGTGTACAGAAGGCGAACCCAACGGATAAAAGAGGGGCAAAAGCCCATTCGACTTAGAGTATTAAACATAAAGTTCCAATCAACCCTGTCGAAGGCCTTCTCCTGGTCAAGAGAGAGAATGGCTGCTGGAGTATCCGTTTCACTGGTATAGTCAACTAAATCACGTAGTAAGGAGACATTTTCACCGATATAGCGACCGGGAACACCACATGTCTGATCCTTCTCAACAACATAGTGAATAACCCTGAGCAATCTACCAGCGAGGGTTCGGGCACAAAGCTTATAGTCGTCGTTTAAGAGGGTGATAGGCCTCCAATTCTTACGATCCAACCTGTCACCCTTCTTAAAGATGAGAGAAATAAGATTCTTTCTCAAAGACGAGGGAAGGCAACTCGACTCATAGGAAGCATTAATAACAGAGGTAAGATCGTCCCCAATCACATCCCAAAATGTCCAATAAAACTCAACTGGAAGGCCATCCGAACCAGAGACTTATTCTTGGCCATCCCTTGCAGTGCAGCAAAGACATCCTCGCTAGAAAAGAGGCCCTCACATGTGGGAACCTCATGGGGATGGAGGGACAAATGGAGTTTATCAAGCATAGCAGCCTGAATCACAGGATCAGTGGGCTCAGCAGAGAAGAGTGACTTATAAAACGACAGCCAGGCACTGCGTATTCCCTCAAGATCAGCAGCTATTGAGCCATGATCAGCACGAATTGCAGTAAACCAGTTATTGGAGCCATTCCTCTTTTCCAAACGAAAGAAGTAGGAGGTAGAGGACTCATCTTCTTCCGCCCAACGAACACGAGAGCGAACTTTGGCAGCCTGAGCAACATTCTTATCAAGCTGAGCAATTTTCAACAAGGTGATTTTATAAGCCTCAAAACAGGAGGTAAAACCTTCGTCTAAACGGCTCTTAAGGTGAATAGCAAGAGCATAAATTGCGATACGCTGGATCTTCTTCTTGCCAACATCCCACCACTTGGAGAGAGAAGAGATAAGACCTTTCTTACGCTGCCAGTATTTCCAGAAGTCACTGCAAAGTTTTTTCCCGTAAACTCGTGCCTAGGTTCCTCGTTCCTTACTGCGCAAGCCACATGCCCTCTTGGGTTGCTAAGGAGCTTAACTCGCATCTGTTCGCTTTCTTCTGGTCTGGCAAAAAGGCCAAAGTCAGCAGAAAGGTTGTAGTTCAGCCTAAAGACTGTGGTGGTTTTTCTGTTGTGTTAATCGAGCATAAAGCTCAAGCTCTCCTCGTCCAATGGCTTAAGCGTTATGTTGTCTCCCCGAGCTCTTGGGTCTCCCTTTTGATCTATTGGTGTTTTGACCGTTACGGTATAGACCCTCTTGACGTTCTGGCCGGTCCATCCGAGTTCTTTCCCAGGCGCCTTCCTCCTTTCTATGGCACGCTGTTGGTGGCTCTCTTTACCCCTCCGGCACCCTTTCCATCAGTGGTCTTTCAGGGGCAAGGGTACCGGTGTCTTCCGTGTCTTGCAAGTACACGTACGCGCGTTTACTTGAGCTTTCTCGTGTTGATCCATATTGTGTCGAGAAATTTAGACCTGTTTTTGGTGATCTGTATTGGCCATTCACCTGGAAGCAACTTTTCTTTATGCTGCTGGATCGCCCTGTGGTCGGTCTATCCTGGAAAGTGGCTCATGGCGCCCTCTTTACTATGGATTGCCTTGTTTCTTTTGTTGTGATCTCCCCCCTGCTTGCTTGTGCGCCGAGTTCCATCTTGAGTCGGCCGAACATTTGTTCTTCCACTGCGCTCTTGCTAAGAGTGGTATCGATTGGATTCAGCCTTTGCTGTTTCTATCTGCTCCACTTGCCCCACTATTCTGCTCCGGCATGTTCTTTTTGGATTTAACCTTGACGAGCTGCGGTTCATCCCGCGTGTTTTTGTTTATTTGCTGCATGTGTTCAAATTTCTTATCTGGAACCAGAGAAAAGATTTTCGTTTTCGATCTGTAAGGCCTGGGGCTTTGTCATTATTAGCTGGTCTCAAAACCCGTTTGCGTTTTTATCTTCCCGTTTTCTTCAAGCGCTTTGTTTCTGCTCGCCGTAAGCGCTATTTTATTCGTCAGTGGGGTGGAAACGGTGTGGTTTGTTCCCTTCGGGGTTCCGACCTTGTTTTCCATATTTAAGATACCTTGGCTTTTTATCCATTTCTACTGGAGATTTTGGTTTTCTTTTGAACGTTTCCTGGTCTTTTAGTCTTAATGGCCCTTTCGGTTTTCATTTGCTTCATTTCGCTCTTCTCGGTCGCCTTAATTGGTTGTACTGTGAGAATTTGTCTTTGTTCTCAATAGTTTTGACTGGGTATCTTGCATGGCTCCGCTGTGATCGTTTTTGTGGCCTTCTATGTTTATTGGTCTTTTTTGGATTTTTAGTCTTTAGTTTTGGGGGTGAGGCGGGGCTCGATTCCCTGGCGATTTTGGCGAGCTGGCTACGTTCAGTAGGGGCTCCCTCACCTCGGCGGCCCTAGCCACCTGGATTTCCAGTGTGGCTAGCGGTAACTAATGGGTGGTGGGCATTGCACCTAGCTCATCATTCCGCCAAAAAAAAAAATCTTTCGCCTTTTACTAAAGATTTCCGTGGAGGAGAACAACAGAATGTGTCTATAGACCAATTTTTCCTCGCCCTGCCTTTCGGCGGGCTTCCTTAAAAGCAAAGGAGATTTATTCGTCGCAGTTAAATGTCATCGCCGAAAACGAGAAAAGGATGCCGCATTACCGGCCGAGTGCCGCCTTAATTAAGTGCTTATCCAAATGACAATTCTTAGCGAATAAACACCAAGTGATAGCTAAGCGATAAAAAATGCAAACAGAAAAAAGCTCTAAAAACTTTAAACCCAGCATGAACAATATTACTAGTACAGGGACGAATTTCGCAAAAACATGGCTCTGGATGTGCCCTCTGTGTTAAGTTCGCTTTGTACTGTTGTAAAATACACAGTCGCCCATCTTTTCCCGTACGCTCAATAGATCCCACAGCATTTTGAAAGCTCTCGAGAAGAAATTTTCACATAGAATAGACCGTACCAAATGCGCTTGCGCACACAAAGGCCAATGTCCCACATGTCTTGTCGCATCACGTTTTACATGGCGCCAAGCTTCAACCTTACTGTTAACTCTGTTTTTCCTTCACCACGCATAAATCTTTCGCCTTTTACTAAAGATTTCCGTGGAGGAGAACAACTGAATGAGTCTTTAGACTAATTTTTCGTCGCCCCGCGTTTCGGCGGGGCTCCTAATAGCAGAACAAGACTGAATACTTTATGTCCAGCGATAAATAAAAGTAGTTTGCGTAACTCCGAAAATCTTTGTAAACAAGAAACATCTAAGACTTTATTTAACGCATAACAGTAAGTTGCATAACCATCATAAAAGCACTACGAGGAAGAAACAGGATCACGGAGGAAGCAGCTAAGGCGAGAGTCCGACCATGTTATTAGGCAAGACGTCCTCTAAAAAATAAATTGAAGTGACGTTCCAAAAGTCAGGGACCGCAACCTGCGAGAGCAAAAACCCTCCGAAAATGAACTTCTCTCTACATGGCTAGAGAAAATGACGGTGACTAATTTATATGGCTGATATTAAAGACACTGCTATTTTAGAATTATACAAATGTTGTTGAATAGATTGGCCTCGACGACGACTGTGCCTAATAGAGCCCAGACTGACCAACTTACTAGCTGGTATCCACACAGAACTAGTTTTATACAGAGAACTATGTTGCTAGCCGTACTTGTACTTACTTGTATTAGGAGCCCCGCCGAAAGGCAGGGCAAGGAAAAATTGGTCTATAGACTCATTCAGTTGTTCTCCTCCACGGAAATCTTTAGTAAAAGGCGAAAGATTTATACGTGTTGATTTTTTTTTTGGTGGAATGATGGGCTGGGTTGTGCAATGCCCACCACCCTTACTAGTTCCTAGCCACTAGGAGGGGGATGCAATCCAAGTGACTAGGACCACCAGGTGGGGGAGCACCCTCATACGAGGCCAGCTCGCCAACTTCGCCAGGGAATCGAACCCTGCCCCACCTACCCACAAAAATTCAACAAGACAAGACAAACCAAAACAAAGCAAGGCATCACACGGCAACAGGACTGGAACAGGACTGAAACAGCATCACACAGGACGGCAGCAGGACTGGAGCAAATCAGGACTTGGCAGAATCAGGAGGAGGAGCAGGAAAACCAGAAGGAGCGACGTCCGCAGCAAGGCAAGGAAGATCAACGGCGGCAGGGCCAGGGAAGTCGGACTTGGTCTTCATGGCCCGAGGGTAGGAACGGCTACGAAGTTCATCAAAAGAGAACTGATCGCACAGGAAACGGTAGGTATTTTCGCCAAAGTCATACACGGTACTAAACACCTTGCGGGTACGGTCATGTTGCAAGTACGACTCTCTGACGATGTGGCAACCATTCGAGTGATTGGTTTCCGCTAAAAGGCGATGAAAGTCCAACGGAAGGCGGGTACACCACTGAGGTTTAGAAGACTCGAAAGGAACGGCAGTGGACATCGGAGAAGAGGACAAAACACTTTGGACAGGAACAGCAACAGTAGGAAAACTCACAGGAGCAGAACTAACAGCAGCAACATCGGTCGGCTTGGAAGGTGCCGAAGAAGCAGGAACAGGATCAGACAACTCAACAGGATCAGAATTCTCAGCAACAGAGGCAGCAGGAGTAGATTTGGCGGGAAAACTAGCTGGAGGGACATCACGGCCAGGAGGGAAGACAGACATAACGGGCAGAACATCCTTGATAGTGGGATCCAGATAAAAACACTCGCGGTACATCTCCGGGGTGGCGCCCTCCATTACACAGCGGCGGGTCAGACGACCAAGATCAATAACTTCATAGCGATCACCCTCATGAAGAACAAGCGCATTAGGAGAGACCGACTTAAGGACATCCTCAGGGGAAGTACCAGAAGGAGGAACGGACGGCGGAGGAACATCAAAGGACTGGCAGGGAGCGTCGGACGAGACAGAAGTAGGAACATCATCAAACGTGGAATGACTAGACTCAGAGACAGAACGAAAACGCTTGGTAGAACGGCGGTCAGGATCAGGCGCAAGAGAATCATCAGCAGTCGCAAGACTTTCCGAAACATCCATCTCAACAGGCGGACAAGAAGCAGCAGGAGCAGACTCGGCAGACGGATTGCTCGCAGGGACATCAACAGACGAGGAAGGTGGATCGCCAACAGGAGCTTCAGGGGATGCAGTACAATCACGAGCGAAATGACCAGGCTGGCGACATTTACGACATTTATCACGTAGAGGACAAACAGACGCACGATGCTCGGGGGACTCACAGATAAGACAGAGACAAGGTTGATCGCGGTACCACACACGGCAAGGATAACGGTAGACATAGATCTTGGGAGGGATTTCATCACGGACGGCCATCTTCACAATGCGCGAGCCGGTGAGGATCGCAGTACCATCGTAATAGACAGACTCTACACTCTCGACGTCACCAAACCCCGAGAGAACTTCTTTGACACTATTATCCGAAACTTCAACCGGACAATGGTGGATACAAACAGAACGGATGGCGGACTCGGCCTCAATCAGGGGGATCCTCACACCATCAATCTCAATTCCAAGGCGGAACACATCATGGCGGTCTTGCGTAGTCCCAAACGTCACACGAACAAAGTAATTAGGCATAAACTGAACGGCGGCAACACGCTGGCCAGTGACGGCATCTACAATCTTCTTCACGAAGTCTACTTTGGACCCGGAACGCAGCTGCTCTGGAACGGCCAACATAAGAGTCTTAGGACGACAAACACGATCGCCAAACGGCATCACGACGAAGTTAAGTGCGGGTACCCAAACTGGATGGTTGACCCACACGGCTTAACTTGACGACAGGTGGTTGGGTGACAACAGACGAAGAAGAAGCTTCGAAGGACCAAAATGGCCACCAAAAACAAACTGGCGTTTCCGAAAAAACCCAACGACACTACCTAAAACACGAAACAATGGATTTCGGCCCAAAAAATGGCAGGGCCTCCGGCCATACAGCGTGTTGAAGGAAAACCAAAGTTAACACTATTGTACAAGATTGGTGGCATGTTAAACCTGATGCGACAAGACATGTGGAACAAGAGGTCAGACACTAGTTCTTTTTGTGCGCATGCGTGTCGGACCAACGATTGCGACTTGGCCTAAGCATTTCAGGAACGGTTTGTAGGAGAATCGAAAAATGTTGACAATCTCTAATTTATCGTGGCGAAATTGACCGATTCTACGCGTATACTTTTTCCCGCCGGATTGCCTATAGTTTACGTTCTATTCTTCTCGGGAACTTTCAAAATGTAGTTAGTCCTAATTAGCACTTGAGACGGAGCAGCTGTTGGCCGGTGAAACGTGCCATCCTTTTCCCTTGTTCGATAATTAAATTAAAAAAGAACCGCGACAAATAAATTGCTGTAAGGGCTTACAGCAGAAACCAAAATCGCTGATAGGATCCGGGTCAACTGCATTAGATCACTTTCGCTATAATCGATACCCGGACGAGAATTTAAACCAAGGAAATCTTGTGTTCGGACATGTCTCCTAGAAACCTCTTCACAAACAACACTTACGACTTATTTAAGGATGGTGTCAAAGTTTCCTATGTGGTATCAGGCCCGTAGCCGGGGGGGGGGGGGGGGGTGCGACAGGTGCGTCCGTACCCCCCCCCCCCCCCTCCCTACGAACCTTGGAAGTCCGCTCCTTGTAAAAAAAGTATGAAAATAAATAAATAAATAAATAAATAAATAAATAAATAAATAAATAAATAAATAAATAAATAAATAAATAAAGGAAATGGTATTTCTGTACTTCGTCTAGTTACATTTAATGGGCCCACCATTTGATGATTCTTGTGGCATATTTTTTACTAAATTGTGTGATTCTAGGTTAATGTTAACGATACATTCTAACTAATGCCGTTTATAGTCAGCAAACCGACTCTGGCTGATTTATGTAATTACCATTTGACACCGAAATAAAGATATCTATCTTTTTCCAGTCTTCCTTTAAAAGAACTACCGTCATTGTTAGTTAAATAAATTGTAAATTACCCTCCGCGAAACGTGAAATTGTTCTGTTGTCGAGATGAGAAACAGCACTAAAACACAGCAATCGACTCTTTTGCTGTAAATGCAAAGCATAGCAAAATATTCTCACCAAATGCACACTAAACTAGTTGCCCTCTTTAACTTTCATTTATTAGTTGCCCCGCCGAAAGGCAGGGCGACGAAAAATTAGTCTATAGACTCATTCTGTTGTTCTCCTCCACGGAAATCTTTAGTAAAAGGCGAAAGATTTGTACGTGCTGAAGGAAAACCAGAGTTAACATTAATTGGGAAGATCAGCAATACGCTATTGAACGTGGCGCGACGAAACATGTGGGACAAACAAGTGGAAATTTAATATTTAATTTGCTCTGAGGTGAAGTTTTTGCAGTGTTTCAGTTCATGGGCCTCAGACCGGCTCAGATGGCGCAGCTGCTTAGGCATGTTAATTGATTGAAATGCTTGGAATATGAACATTCTCTTGACATCAGGTACTGAAGACCCCTGCAGAAATTGAGATTAAAGTGCCGACACATTCCCCCTGCAGAAAAAAGAAATAGTTCAAAGACAGTGACATAAATGGCCCCTCAAAAATAACTTTTAAAGACCCTCCTCAGTCCCCCTCAGATTTCCCAGTACCTCAATAAGGGGCGTGCAGATATTACAGTGCGACTACTCGAACCGGGGCACCCTGAACAAAAGTAACCATAAACAAAGGAAAGGGGAATTTTTTTGTAACGAACCAATAACGTTCTAGAACGTAAACAAAAGATTACCTACAAAATTTGAACTGTTAACAACGTTACAAACAGATGCGGACCTCACTAGAAACTTGCCTTCTGTTTGATTGGTTACTTTCGATCCTTAATTTTGAGTTTTCCTCAAAAAGCTCTGTTCATGTTTTTCGTGACAACGTTTCCAAAATGGCGTTTTATCAAAACGTTCAAGTTCGATTGAATCGTGATTGAGGGATATATGATAATGGTCGCCGGTATTCCCAGTTGTTTCGAGAGCGCGTTTTGGCATCACACTGGAATGAGCCAACAGACAATCGCACGCGAAGTCAGAAGTAGTCGGCACTTTGTGCAAAACATTTTGCGGGACTATGATTTGAACAATTCATCAATGCCTGTACGGAGAGCAGCTGTGCCATGATCAAAAACGGTGGAAGATGTCGTTGAATTATTAGAAAATGAAAAACTGTGCAAGCCTAGCATTAGTAGTGCAGAACTACAGCAAAGGCTACTGCTGGACGGCATCGTTCATCATGTTGACCTACCGTCAAAGTCAGCGATTTCAAAATGTATTGGGGAAGACCTGAGGCAAGAACACCGATAAACATTGAACACAAAAACTTTTTTCAGTAAGACACTACCTCTCTGAAACCTCTATTTTCATTCGCCCGCTGTAAACACTACCTCTATTGTTATTCAGGGATAGGGGCATTGTTATGACCTGTTATCTATTGTTTTAAGAACCAATGAAGTACCTCGTTCCGAGAGGTAGTGGGCGACCCACTTTTTTCTTGATCAAGTTAGCGATTTGCTTCCAACATCAGTCCATTTTTTTGATCCCCGCCTGTCAGGCGGGAGACCGGGGTTCGATTCCCCGCCGGGGAGACTCGGTTTTTGGTAAATTGTCCAGTCTCGAGCCAGTATTTTTGCAGTTTCCTTCTTTCTTTTTTTTTCCAGTCTATTTCTTGAGGTTCTCATTTTCTTCCGCTTATCTGTTTGATAGTGTGTTCACATGAAAGGGAAAGGTATACCGTTGGTTATCACTTTCTGAAATTATTATGCCTGCAGTTTATTTCATTACGCTGTTGCCTTTTCGATCACTAAGTTGACTTTCGTCACAGGAAAGAAAATAATGATGTTCATAACAAGGAAGGGATAAAATGGAAGATTATCTTGGGTCCCTGGCAAAAAATTTTCCCAGGCGGGGAATCGAACCCCGGTCTCCCATGTGACAGGCGGGGATACTCACCACCATAGTACCGAGGAATCCTCGATGTGTGAAGATTAAATTTTGCAAACAGATCAACTGTCATGACAATTCAATTGACATGGCGACGTTTAACCCGTTAACGAGCTTGAAAAGTTTTGAAAAGTACCATGTTGAAACATGATATGTCTTGATATAGGTGACACGAGTCATATACATGGCTCGTTGGAAGCTACTTGTAGTCTACGTTTTGGCGTGAAATGTGTACGAAAACTCATATATCATGGTCTGTACACGAAATAAGGGTGAGCTTATCCAGAGCTCGCTGTTTTTAGTATAGAGAACTGAGAGATTGATCAATAGAGGTCCATTTACCTCTGTGTTCTACAACCTCGTTTCCAGGTTCTACAGAGTAAAAGCCCGGTTTTCAACGTAGTTAGGTAACACGGATTAATTTACTTGATTTGGCTGAGTTCATAACAGAACAGGTTTTCATCTATTTTCGCTTGTAACTGGGTTGATTGAGCATATTTTGAACCTTATAACCACACATCACTGCTTGTTGATAACGGCTGTTCCCAATCAAGAGGTAAATGAACTAACAGTAACATATCAGCTGAAGTTTAAAAAAGGTTACGTTCCAGAGATTTGGACTGAGTGTAAAATATTAATCAGATAGCAATCAGGCGAATGACTTCAATATCTGCCGAGCACGCAACTCGAGGCCAATTTGACGAACACGCAAATATTACAGTGGAATTATATTATAATCGGGAAAAACGTTTTGCGCACATTCTATAGCGAAAAATAAATTGTCAGCTACAAGACAGGGAAAATATACTTTACCCCGACTGAATTTAAATTTCCGTTCTATGACTGAAATAAGGGTAAAATTTAATGGCTTTTCTATCACGTTTTAAATTTCCAGAGTTACAACTTTAAAGAAAAAGTTCAACAGTCTGATCGATGTTCGCGCAGTTCAAAAATTTTTTTTTCCAGAATTTTTTTTTTTCGTGGCGATATTCGCTAAATCAGATGCTGATTCAAAGGAGCAGTGATTAAAAGAAAAAAAATAAACCTAAGCTTCTCAGCCGTGACTCAGATTCCGTGTGAAGCCACAGCTCAAGCGGCTCAAAAGTTACCTGCGTGAAGTTGATAATATAACAAGAAAAGGTATTTCAACGGAACCGATGCTTTCTTTTCTCTCCCCATATTAGAGAGTTATTTTTTGTGAAGGATTAGTCACACAAAAAATACGACGGGTGAAACATTCCAGTGATTTTTTTTATATGAAACGTGATATCCGAGTGGTATCCACGGTTTTGTTGTGAAGCAACGCAAGCGCTCAAAACAAGATTGAATCAGAGTACTTAGTTGTTATGACAACGCGCGTCGTATCCTTTGTGACGTCAAATTAGAGGAAATCTGGGTTGTGAACATTTTTGCGCGCGCAAGAATAGGGAAATAAAAAGAGAAATTTTGTTGCAAAGTCCCGTTTTTCTTTTAGATGTTATCTCTTGGCCTCCAAAAGAAATCTTCGTACAGGCCAACAACAAAACACACAAAACATGCCCGGAAGACGGAAAACGAAAAAGTGCTCAATGTGAGCAGTTTGTAAACTTTTCTCTAGACACATCCAGGAGTCCTCGGTAGTATAGTGGTGAGTATCCCCGCCTGTCACGCGGGAGACCGGGGTTCGATTCCCCGCTGGGGAGACTCGTATGTTGGTAAATTGTCCAGTCTCCAGCCAGTATTTTGGCAGTTTCCTTCTTTCTTTCTTTTTTCCAGTCTATTTCTTGAGGTTCTTATTTTCTTCCTCTTATCTGTTTGATTTTATGGAAAAGGTATGCCGTCGATAATCACTTTCTGAAATTATTATGCCTGCAGTTTATTTCATTACGCCGTTGTCTTTTCGATCTCTAAGATGACTTTCCTCACAGGAAAGAAAATAATGATGTTCATAATAAGGAAGGGATAAAATGGAAGATTATCTTGAGTTCCTGGCAAAAAAGTTCTCCCCGGCGGGGAATCGAAGCCCGGTCTCCCGCGTGACAGGCGGGGATACTCACCACTATACTACCGTGGAATCCTCGTTGAGTGAAGATTAAATTTAGCAAACACATCAACTGTCATGACAATTTGATTGACATGGCGACGTTTAACCTGTTAACGAACTTGAAAAGTTTTGAAAAGTACCGTGTTGAAACATGATATGTCTTGATACAGGTGACACGAGTCATATACATGAAAGCTACTTGAAGTCTACGTTTAGGCGTGAAATGGGTACGAAAACTCATATATCATGGTCTGTACACGTAATAAGGATAAGCGTATCCAGAGTTCGCTATGTTTTTAGTATAGAGAACTGAGAGATTGATCAATAGAGGTCCATTTACCTCTGTGTTCTACAACCTCGTTTCCACGATTTTCAACGTAGTCGGGTGACACGGACTAATTTACTTGATTTGGCTGAAGTTCATAACAGAACAGGTTTTCATCTATTTTCGTTTGTAACTGGGTTGATCGAGCATTTTTTGTACCTTATAACTACACATCACTGCCTGTTGATAACGGCTGTTCCAAATCAAGAGGTAAACGAACTAACAGTAACATATCAGCTGAAGTTTAAAAAAGGTTACGTTCCAGAGATTTGGACTGAGTGGAGAATATTAATCAGATAGCAATCAGGCGAATCACTTCAATATCGGCCGAGCACGCAACTCGAGGCCAATATGACGAACACGCAAATATTACAGTGGAATTATATAATCGGGAGAAACGTTTTGCGCGCATTTTATAGCGAAAAATATATTGTCATCTACAAGACAGGGAAAATATACTTTACCCCGACTGAATTTAAATTTCTGTTGTAGTTATGACTGAAATAAGCATTAGAGTAAGTTTTTTTTTTCGGATTTACAACTTTAAAGAAAACGTTCAACAGTGATCTATGTTCGCGCAGTTCAAAAATATTTTTTTCAGAATTGTTTTTTGTGGCGATATTCGCTAAATCAGATGCTGATTCAAAGGAGCAGTGATTAAAAGAAAAAATAAACCTTACCTTCTCAGCCGTGACTCAGATTCTGTTTGAAGCCACAGCTCAAACGGCTCAAAAGTTACCTGCGTGAAGTTCATAATATAACAAGAAAAGGTATTTCAACGGACCCGATGCTTTCTTTTCTCTCACCATATTAGAGAGTTATTTTTTGTGAAGGATTAGTTACACAAAAAATACGACGGGTGAAACATTCCAGTTATTTTCTTTATAAAACGTGGTATCCGAGTGGTATCCACGGTTTGCTGTGAAGCAACGCAAGCGCTCAAAACAAGATTGAGTCATAGAGTATTTAGTAGTTATGACAATGCGCGTCGTATCGTTTGTGACGCTTCATTAGAGGAAATCTGGGTTGTGAACACTTTGCGCGCGCAAGAATTAGAAATTGAGAGAGAATTTTTTGTTGCGAAGTGCCGTTTTTCTTTTTGATGTTATCTCTTGGCCTCCAAAAGAAATCTTCGTACACGCCAACAACAAAAGACACAAAACATGCCCAGAAAACGGAAAGCGAAAAAGTGCTCAATTGAGCAGTTTGTAAAATTTTCTCAACTCATATCGAGGAGTCCTCGGTAGTATAGTAGTCCATCAGCTGAGATCCGAAAATTTGGGTTTATGGCTCACTAGAGGGGAACAGCCGAAACATGTCTTATCTTAATCTTTGAGTATTAAACATCATAAAAATGCATGATAGCAAGGATAGAACGGTAGCTTTCACTTAGTAAATCGAATTTTAAATTTGCCCCTTCAAACTCTCCTTTTGGCCGCCATCTTGGATTTTGGGGAAGCCTACAAAATTGCTTGTATTCTTTTAAAAGTGGACGAATCACGTTTCAAACGCAAGTTTAGAATGAACTGGAACTACAAACATGATTTCTGTTTATTCTGGTGCTTGAATTATAACTACGTTGCGTCATATGAGACATCGCAACGCCCGATTATTGGTCACAGTATGACCAGTTTTCACTAAAAACATTTTCAAAGTTATTTCAGAAAAGAGAGCAGGTAGATAAGTTGTATGTACACATTACAAGTGTGCTGAATACAGCCCCCTCAAAAAAAAATTGCCTGTTTTCTAGCTACCCCCACCGACATTTCCAAAATATGAGGTCCCACAAACATTCAATAGCTTTCTGCCCCGGTTCAAAGGTGTTTCCTCTCCACCACGATCAAAGGCGGACGAATGCATTATATGCGGTTGTTCGGATTCATGAAGCGCAGTGCAGAGACATTTCTTCTTGAACTTGGAACCACGGAAACTAGAACTGAACCGAGAACAGCTTGAGCAAGTGATGAACAACCATTAGTTCGCGAGTTTGCAGGAGAGCAGTTCCATTTCTGTGTACTGGTAATAAAGGAGAGAGGCGTAAGCTTAGGAAGGTTCTGGCCGTCGTGCATTTGCGTATAATCACCAAAACTACGTGCGCTATATCATCCCATTCCTGGACGACATGTTTCACCTATCTGTCAGAATGCCGGAGGTGTACACAGCCTTCAACAAAGGCTACTAGTAGTTCTCCTTTCCAGTGGGGGACCGTGAGTGTACTGCAATTTGGGAGAAGGCTACATCGGGTTTCGCGCTAATTTGTCCTCAACTCAGAGATGGGTGCTCAGTGACACAAAGCGTGGTGTGTATAACAAGTTTCTTCACAAGCATTTTCCTATTACCTATTGATTACTTCATCCCAGACTTACATCCATAAGGAGTTGGCTCCCGCACGCATTAAAGAAGACATCAAAGCTGACGGAAAGCTGGAGGATCTGCTCAAGATCGCTAGAATGTATTCACCAATCTATGAAAACAAGACGCACCATCCCTGTTCAGGTTACTTTGATACATTGAAGGAAGCCACGCTGAAGTCGTTCAAGGATCTAAAGGCTGTGGTAAGGTTCGCCGTCAGCAGGATTTAGTACCTCCTCTTAGTATGGACCGTCATGTATTGCTCGGATGACACTCAGTTCTCAGACATTTTCACCACATTGACATGAAAATTGTTTTCCCCTATCCTCTCGGTTCTCTTTCCTGGTTTCTAGCCGATCCTTATGGACTCCCTTGAAAGTTGAAAGACAAGCAAAGCCAAACTCTCCCAACATCTAGAGCGACGCATCATAGTCACTGAGAAATGCTCAGAGAACGTAACCAGCGTTTTCGATGGAATGGCAGCCATACAGAAGTTAAAGATCCCCTCTGGAGCTACGATCCATGTGTTCGCTGAGGGAGGGTTTGAGTTGGTAACAAGCACTGGCAGCAGGCGCATAGACATAGTGTTCGACGTGTATTGAGAGGTACCGATCAAGAATGTCGAAAGACCTCGCTCACTATGAGTCCCCTATTCAGTGGTTAGAGCGTCCGGTATTCTAGAAGGTTCGCCTCCCGTTGGGGAACTCAGAAAGAAAGTTATTACCTTTTATGTGTCTTTCTTGAGGTTTGATATAGCAAGATCCTTCTTGCAGGACACTAGTTGTACAACGCTTTCTGCAACTCGTCACTGACGAGTACGAAGGAACGTTTTTCTCGTAGCTCAGTGGATCGAGCACCTGCCCGGTGTTTGGGAGGTCATGGGTTCAATTCCCGTCGGGGACTCAGATTTTTTCTTTGTCCCACGCTTGCGGCATGCTGAATATTTCATCTTTCACAACGTTTGTTTATGTTATAGACCCCATATGCAAGTGACAGCAGTGATGAAGGACATTATATGATCATACAGCTTCTGTATACTGAGACGAGCTCTAGACTGAAGTTTGAACCTAGTTATTTAAGCTCTGATTTGCGATTTATTGATTCATGACTCATTATCCTTAACTAAATATAGTAAAAGACTTAAGCAATAGCTTTAAGCATGTTTTTCTAGCTTTTTTGATGTAAAGCGCCTTAATATTAATTCAATGATTGACATGGCGGTTGAAACACAAACTAGAAAACAAAATGGCGGTCACTGTGACGTCATTTATGATGTCATGATACCTTGAATAACTGTCAACGCGGCTGAAAAAAATGCCTCAAATACGTATTATGCCAAATACACATCTAGGCAAAGCATCATGTGCATTTAAGAAAGAATAACGTTTTTAATTTTTCTTTTCGAAAATCCAAGATGGCGGCGAAAAGGAGGGTGTGAGGGGAAATTTAAAATTCGATGTACAAAGTGAAAGCTACCGTTCTATCATTGCTATCATACATTTTTATGATGCTTAATAGTCAAAGAATAAGATTATACAAGTTTCGTTTGTTCCCCGTAAGTGAGCCATACAACCTCCCTAGCTGATGGACTATAGTGGTGAGTATCCCCGCCTGTCACGCGGGAGACCGGGGTTCGATTCCCCGCCGGGGAGACAATTTTTTTGGTAAATTGTCCAGTCTCGAGCCAGTATTTTGGCAGTTTCCTTCTTTCTTTCTTTTTACCAGTCTGTTTCTAGAGGTTCTTATTTTCATCGGCTTATCTGTTTGATAGTATGGAAAAGGTATACCGTCGGTAATCACTTTCTGAAATTATTATGCCTGCAGTTTATTTCATTACGCCGTTGCCTTTTCGACTTTTCGATCTCTAAGATGACTTTCCTCACAGGAAAGAAAATAATGATGTTCATAATAAGGAAGGGATAAAATGGGAGATTATCTTGAGTTCCTGGCAAAAAAATTCTCCCCGGCGGGGAATCGAACCCCGGTCTCCCGCGTGACAGGCGGGGATACTCACCACTATACTACCGAGGAATCGTCGATGTGTCAAGATCAAATTTAGCAAACACATCAACTGTCATGACAATTTCATTGACATGGCGACCTTTAACCATTTAACGTGCTTGTAAAGTTTTGAAAAGTACTATGTTGAAAAATAATATGTCTTGATATAGATGACACGAGTCATATACATGGCTCGTTGGAAACTACTTGTAGTCTAAGATCTACGTTTAGGCGTGAAATGTGTACAAAAACTCATATATCATGGTCTGTACACGTAATAAGGATAAGCGTATCCAGAGCTCGCTATGTTTTTAGTATAGAGAACGGAGAGATTGATCAATAGAGGTCCATTTACCACTGTGTTCTACAACCTCGTTTCCAGGTTCTATAGGAAAAAAAACTCGTATATCATGGTCTGTACACGTAATAAGGATAAGCGTATCCAGAGCTCGCTATGTTTTTAGTATAGAGAACTGAGAGATTGATCAATAGATCTCCATTTACCTCTGTGTTCTACAACCTCGTTTCCAGGTTCTATAGAAAAATAAATCAGAAAAAGTCCGGTTTTCAGCGCAGTCAGGTAACACGGATTAAGACGGAATCCACCAGGAAGTCGAGTAATATTTATTTAAGTTGGACAAAAATCGAGTACCAGAATAATTTAAATCCTATTGCGTTATTTTCTATCCTAAATAAAAGGTAAAGATGTAAGTAATTATCACTGATAACACCAACAACAATTTCTTATCAGAGTCTTAGAAAATGAATTTCAAAGTTCACAAGCTATAGGGAAATTCTCACGTGCAGCCATTTTGTAAAATCGTCTTTAAGCGATTCAGTGGAATTCAGTGAAATTTCAAAATTTGTTTTCGGTGTTTGGTGTTGTTAGAAAAGATTTCTTTTGATAAGATATTTGAAGCAGTAACACAAAAGTTTGCAATAAGGTGTAAATAATTTTGGTACAACAATTTCTTATCAGAGCCTGAGAAAATGAAATTTAATGTTCACAAGCTATAGGCAAAAGCTCGCGTCTTTTAAGCGATTTAGTGGAATTCAGCGGAACTTCGAGATTGGTTTTCGATGTTTTGTGTTGTTAGAAAAGATTTATTTTGATAAGATATTTGAAGCAGTAACACAAAAGCTTGCAATAAGGTGTAAATAATTTTGGTACATAATTTTGTCCAACAACTACTCGAAGTCCTGGCGGATTCCGTCTTAATTTACTTGATTTGGCTGAGTTCATAACAGAACAGGTTTTCATCTATTTTCGCTTGTAACTGGGTTGATCAAGCATATTTGGAACCTTATAACTACACATCACTGCTTGTTGATGACGGCTTTTCCCAATCAAGAGGTAAACAAACTAACAGTAACATATCAGCTGAAGTTTAAGAAAAGGTTACGTTCCAGGAATTTGGACTGAGTGCAAAATATTAATCAGATAGCAATCAGGCGAGTGACTTCAATATCGGCCGAGCACGCAACTCGAGGCCAATATGACGAACACGCAAATATTACAGTGGAATTGTATTATAATCAGGAAAAACGTTTTTCGCGCATTCTATAGCGAAAAATAAATATTCATCTACAAGAGAGGCAAAATATACTTTATCCCGACTGAATTTAAATTTCTGTTGTAGTTATGACTGAAATTAGAGTAAGTTTTAATGGCTTTTCTATGAGCTGTTTTTGGAGTTACAACTTTAAACAAAAAGTCAACAGTCTGATCGATGTTCGCGCAGTTCAAAATTTTTTTCCAGAATTGTTTTTTTTTGTGGCGATATTCGCTAAATCAGATGCTGATTCAAAGGAGCAGTGATTAAAAGAAAAAAATAAACCTTACCTGTTCAGCCGTGACTCAGATTCCGTTTGAAGCCACAGCTCAAACGGCTCAAAAGTTACCTGCGTGAAGTTCATAATATAACAAGAAAAGGTATTTCAACGGACCCGATGCTTTCTTTTCTCTCACCATATTAGAGAGATGTTTTTTGTGAAGGATTAGTTACACAAAAAATACGACGGGTAAAACATTCCAGTGATTTTTTTTATATAAAACCTGGTATCCAAGTGGTATCCACGGTTTTGCTGTGCAGCAGCGATAAGCGCTCAAAACAAGATTGAGTCATAGAGTATTTAGTTATTATGACAACGTGCGTCGTAATAATTTGTCACGTTAAATTAGAGGGAATCTGGGTTGTGAACATTTTGCGCGCGCAAGAATAAGGAATTGGGAGAGAATTTTTTGTTGCGAAGTGCCGTTTTTCTTTTTAATGTTATCTCTTGGCCTCCAAAAGGAATCTTCGTACAGGCCAACAACAAAAGACACAAAACATGCCCGGAAAACGGAAAATGAAAAAGTGCTCATTTGAGCAGTTTAAAAATTTTCTCAACGCACATCGAGGAGTCCTCGGTAGTATAGTGGTGAGTATCCCCGCCTGTCACGCGGGAGACCGGGGTTCGATTCCCCGCCGGGGAGACATTATTTTGCTTTCTTTTCACTTTCTTTTTGAGTGTTTTGGCGAATTCTTCAGTGTCTAGCCAGTATATCGGCGGCTTTCTCTTCTCTTTTTTTTCTCAGGCTATTTCTCTCATTTTCCTCTACTTATCTGCTTGATAATGTGTGAGCAATGTAAACGGAAGCCGTAAATGATCTAAAAACGCCCGGTGCGTCTATTAAATTTTTAGCAATTATATTGGATGAGGCTGAGTATGAGATCTGGATAATTCTTCATATCATACGAAAACCGAATTCAATAATTGTTTTATTATTCATTCAAAATATTTCCAGAGCTCTAAAACCACAAAATGCATTTAAGAGTGAATGTCAGTAAGAATCAAAGAAAATCAAAAAAATGTGGCCACGGTCAAAAAATCGATTTTGCTCATACTTTGTCAGTTTGAACACAGGTAGACCAAGCATGATATTTGCATATATGAAAATGGTGGTTTTTATATAAGAACTTGTATGGGTTTTTAAACGGGAAACTTTTGAACAATAAATAAAAGTGAAATTACTAAATAAAGTCGATGAAACATAACATGGTGTTGTTTGCTAACGTTACAGCGTGTTTGCAAGCAATTTGGAGCTATTTTACATCTATTTACTATTAGCTACTATTACCGTGTATAATAGTATGACAAGGTAGGACACTTCAGTCGCTTCTAGCGTTCGACACGTGTTGAAATAAGCTCGAATTTCACCCACAAAAATAGTTTCGGCTGTCAGAAGGATCCACATGTGAATGAAATAATGACACACGAATGTTTTTTCTGAAAACTACTTGCTCATACCTCGTCAACCGCCGCAACTAGCCGCTTCTGAAAATCCAAAATCTGTTCAAAATAGCCGCCATATAGGCCGTGTCGCTCACGACAGTAACAAAATAGCCCGAAATAGACTGGACACTAGTCAAATTAAACCCAACGGAGAGGGGCACGCTATTTTTGCTCGCGCTTCAATTTGTTTCCACTTGGAGCAAAACTAGCGTTCCCCTCTCCGCTGGGGTTCACTTTGACTGGTGTCCAGTCTATTTCGGGCTATTTTGTTACTGTCGTGAGCGACACGGCCTATATGGCGGCTATTTTGAACAGATTTTGGATTTTCAGAAGCGGCCAGTTGCTGCGGTAGACGAGATATGAGCAAGTAGTTTTCGGAAAAACATTCGTGTGTCATTGTTTCATTCACATGTTGATCCTTATGACAGCCGAAACTATTTTTGTGGGTGAAATTCGAGCTTATTTCAACACATGTCGAACGCTAGAAGCGACTGAAGTGTCCTACCTTGTCATATTATTATACACGGTAATAGTAGCTAATAGTAAATTGACGTTAAAATAGCATGCAAACACGCTGTAAAGCTAGCAAACAACACCATGTTATGTTTCATCGACTTTATTTAGTAATTTCACTTTTATTTATTGTTCAAAAGTTTCCCGTTTAAAAACCCATACAAGTTCTTATATAAAGACCGCCATTTTAATATATGCAAATATCATGCTTGGTCTACCTGTGGTTTGAAGGGCTAGGTAAGTAACTGAAAGATATGCAGTTAGTTTTTTGAAATATTCAATATAACAGGAGAAATCCACGAATAACGGTCATCGTACCTGAAGCTCAGATTTCACTTCGCGAGAATTCAAAATTTTACACTTTTCAGCTTTATGCTGCATAGACGTTTACATTGCTGCGAATCTCTCCCAATCTGAATTGCATATATTGACTCTTCCTCTGTCAATACATAGTAATTATTTTAACCTCTGGTTATTTCTGAGCGAACTGAGCCTCGCTTAAGTAGACACACTTTTCTCATTTAATCGGAAGTCCAAAATATCCCAAATCCAGCGAGGTAAAATGCTGACCGGTAGTGCTTCAAATCTTCTGATATTGCAACCAAAGAAAGTCCAGTCATTGATTGTTAAGTTTATGGCTTCATATGTGTGGGATCTAGTAGCAGTGTTGTACGAACGTCGATCAAAACTCGATAAAATTGCATTTAGAGGGCCTTTGAAATGAACGACTCAATACGTGACACATAACACGCCACAGCAGAATAAATTTATTTTTCGGCCAAAGACAGCACAATAAGATCCAGTTCGAGGTTTTTATCGTTTGAAAGGTTAAGAAAAATAGAATTTATTATGAATATTGCCCACACTAGTAGAAAAATGTTTATAATTACACTTAGGCTCTCCATCATTTGTGTCACGCACAAGCGACTTCTTCGTCTTATCCGGCCGTGAATGGCAAACATATTTTAAATTCGTTCACTCGAATAAAGTCATATTTATTTGTCGGATTTGTGACATGTCCGGCTGCAACGCAGGCTAGCCGTCACTTGCCAATTGTAAAATGTACGGGCATTAATGAAAACCGATAGGCGACAATTACTTAAGATTACGGTGTGCCCAAATTTCTTAAGTCAAATTGATATCAGTATTGAAATTTCTCATCCCAGTCCTCAATATTAATTGCAAACAATATCAGATCTTAAGGACTGGCTCTGTCCTTCGCATTGTAACTGCACAGTGTGAATCCTGCTACTTTCTTCTTTTAGTTTTGAAGCATAGGAACGTTTTGCTTTATCAAACAGCGTTTCCTGTTCAGGTAGTCGTTTGTGCTTTCCCGTGTCTAGATGTGCTTGTAGTGAGGCAAAGCGGCTGTACGATTTTACGCATCCTTCCTCAGGACATGGGAAAAGTAGGGTGGCTTGCTCGTTTCCACGATCATCACCGTCTTGGCCTTGGCTGTTGGTCACACTGGTTGCTTTTGGATCCTGTGCAGATGATTTCTTTTCATGTCTGTGTCTCACTGTTTTGAAGAATGGCTTGCTTGTTAATGGCTGCGATGGGGAATCGAGAATTTCGAGAAATTCCGGAATCTGGAAGGCCCCTTCAAATTGAGACCATGGTATCAACTTCCCAGGTCCCACATTGAATGCTCTCCATGCTCGTATTCCGCTCTCTTCGTACTTGAAGTTGTTGAGCAAGCTTATACCATCCCACTTCACGTTGGGAGTGGTTGAGGGATTGAGTGCGACGTAGCTGGCTTTCGTACAAGATCCTGGACCAGACTCTATGGCAGTTTTGAGCTCAATAGCTGTGGTCACATCGTGGCCCTCGTTAATATATCTTCCTACGTTTCCCTTGATAGTGGCTGCTTGGCGATCGCACATACCCTTGCCGCCCTGAGGGTCGGAAAAGTCGTTCCGCACCACGGTCACCCCAGCAACATCACCTGCAAGTTTGGCTGAAACAATTGTATATCCGCTGTGGTAACAGCCTACATTATCTTGCTTATAATATGCCCTTTGTAATTCTGGTATTTCCTTTTTCAGTGCAACAAGAACATCTTGCATTATAGAAACCACGACGGTGCTGTCTTGTGAACAGCTCTGAAAAACATGAACAAATGTTTCAGACTCAAACTGGTCGCATTCCTCCGACCTCCTAACTGCAACTGTTATATGCTACGGTAAGCCGCGCTTTGCAAACCAGTCTGACTGCGGCTCTCGAAATTTGCGTGGCATAAATTTCATCGCCCAGTCTTCTACCAGGAGCACATCAGATTTGCTATTGAGATTAGCTAGAACAGAACATTTGGCCTGATCTTGGTGAACAGGGCGCAACTGATGGGCTTTCCAGCTGTTGATGTTATTTCTTGCTTGCTTGTGTGAAGCATGTCCGCTTTGTCCTCGTCATTACAGATTGCAATAGAACATTCCTTTTCTAAGGTACTTAGAACTTCTTGTAACTGATGTAATTTGATAAAGAACTGAGGGGTGTGTGTGTTGAAGACCTAAATGTAATAACTGACCTTAAATGTAATAAACTCCTAAATGTAATAACATTTGGCCTTAAATGTAATAAACTCCTAAATGTGATAACATTTGGCCTTAAATGTAATAAACTCCTAAATGTAATAACATTTGGCCTTAAATGTAATAACACCTAAGTGTGGCAACATTTGGACTTAAATGAGATGGTTTAAACTCACGCCATCATTGACGTCATCAAAGGCGTCATTAATCAACTCACTGTTATTGCATAAACCAGGTGATCTGTTGCACCATCTGTCATCTCATTAAAAGGGTTCTTTTATCGCAACGAGTAACATGTGTTTTCGGGTTTGTCACCTGACTGATGACGTCATTACACTCAGTTATAGCGGAGCTCTGCAGCGGCCCGAATCTAAGGGCTACAGAGCGGAACTTGGCGGCCATACTCCAGAAATATGTCAACGTTAAGATTATCGTCAGCTTATATCCTATTTGATATTGGGCATCCATGTTATGGCCAATTGACAGTTGTCAAAAAGGTATTCGCTGACCAGTATCACATGACTATTTCACGGGCTTACGTATTTTTTTATTTTGACCGCTGATTAGGTAATTGTTCTCCACTGGATCGCGGGCTCAAGTCCTATTTTTAATCTGTCTATGGTCTCTAAGTTCAGATTTAAATTAAAAATAAAACGGGAAGCACTGCTTTTAGGCTTGGCTAAATCTATCAAGCATTGGAGTGATATTTTATGGTTTTATTTTCGAATGATGAGATATCCTGGGTCTCAACTGGACAAAGTTCTTATTGCAATTATATATCACTTTATTAATTTTAGTTTATTAATTTTGAACTCAAGGCTATCAAGGATATAAAATTTATAACAGCTAACATGCATCAACGGAGGTAAATTTTTTAACAAATTATGTATAGAAACAACATCAACATTTAAACATTAACAGTTCTGTCCATTTCTTTGCAGTGAATGGTTACTCTTTTGTCTCTTTTCCTCTTCAGCTTTGTCAAAAAGTCAGTATTTGTTACTTTTCTCTAGACACAACTAACACTAACAAAAAAAGTAAAAAGTTTGTAACGATACAACATCAGTATTTAAACATTAACAGTTCTGTTGACTTCTTTTCATTGAAGCTTGTTTTTTTAGCCGGTTTTTTTGCTTTATCGAAAGATCACCATGAGTTACTTTTTTTTCAAAAAAATTATTTTGATGACACACCAACCGTATCCGTCTTTCTTAATCTCCAACCAGGCATTGGCCCATTTTGGATCGGAAATGATGCTTTTTAATTCCATGATCAGACCGCTTGAGGTACCATATTTCTTGATAAGGCTACGGACACTTATAACAAAAGATTGCACTCCGCCGGAGATATAAACCCTCGGCAACATTCGAGTTAGCCTTTGCGTCACCGCCCTAAACCGTGTACTGACTCCACATAACGATTGGTATGAATGGCACGCGTTACCGGCAAATAGAGCGGCCGATGATATCAATACCATTTGGAAGATTTTTTCTAAAAGTTCATTGGGCAGGTTTTCGATGCAACAATCTCTATTGGATCCAGACGCCAATAAGCCAACATCCTCATCAGGAACAAACTGAAGCGCTATTTGTTCCTCTCCACCCTCAATTATCTGCAAGGCTGTCTCGTTTGGCTGATCACTTTCCTCAACTTCAACCACAACATCTCCCAAGTCATCCGCACCCTCTTGTTGTTCAATTTCTTCATCACAGTCATCATCATTAACCGTATCACCCATGTCAATGTTTCCTTCAGTTCTACTCGCATATTCCTCCGTGATGTCTTCTAGTACCTCCTCACCATTGTCGTGGTCGCTCACAACTGGTTTCAAGGCCACAAAATGTTCTCCTTGATTTTCTGCAAAATGTCCAAGGTACACAGTGGCCGTTGCAATACTTGCTGACGGGCTGAACACATGTTGCCCACCAGCTCCCAGGGAAGATACTATTTGAACGTCAATGTTATATAAGTTCGCGGCCGCATACAGTGTTAGCTGATCCCCATAGGCCCCATCTTGTGACATATGATTTGTATAGTTACTCCAGGAAGCAAACTCATTATCTGCCAAATGCTCCAAAAGAGGAAAACCTTCGTTATCGTAGGGGTTGCTTTCTAAGTAATCAACTATTTCTTCCCTCATAGTTTCGGCAGATCTGAAAATCCCTAGCTTCTGAAGCTGGTGTGAAAGTGCACTGAATTGGCAGTTACCATCTCCTGGTGGGTTATATGCTATTTTATAGCCTTGATCTTCAATAGCCTCGACGTAGTCGTCTTTTCTCATAGCTATGTGATACTTTTTATAGTGCTGATTTTTTTTCCTTTTTGACAGCTTTGCTACTTTTTGTTTTTGTTTTTCGCGCTGTAGGGTAAGGCTAGTGACGTCATCTACAGGGACCCATTTCTTTTCTTTCTTTCCCGTTAGTGGTGAAGTATATGAAACCTTATAGGTATGTAACTGAATGTTTCTTTCTTCTACACGAGCCTCAGTTATATGTCGCTTATTAAATGATCTTCCTCTTAGACGCAAATAAACTGTTTCTCCAACGCTGTAAACAGAGGGCGGATTCAGGCGAAGCTGCGTTCGCTGCGCACGCTTATCACACCTCTTGGTCGCTTTTTGTGCCTGCTTTCGCACTTTAGAAGCTTGCCGGGAACGTAGTTTCCGGTCATTTTCTGTTGGGCGAATTTTTCCAGGGCTATGGAGACATTCCTCTTCTAAGCCGCTTTCTCGGAGATTATTACATTTCCGTGCAAAATAAATTTCAAATGGTGTTTTGTGAGCAATTACTTCTTTGGAGTCGTTATTTAGAATCCTTTGGTAAAGAGGAATTTGTTTTGCCCAGTTGACACCGTCCTGACCCATTTTACTAAGGTCGTACTCTATCTTAGATCTCAGTGACCTGTGACAACGTTCAACCTTGCCTTGCGACTGGGGGTGCCGAGGGCGACTGTAAATCAATTTAATATCCATGCACTCACAAAGCTTTTTCACGGCTTTTTTGAACTCTCCTCCTTGATCGCTTTGAACTATACGTGGTGCTCCATGCCCCATATAGATACTTTCCAGTTCTTTTGCAACGTCCTTGCTTGATTTGTTTGTTAGAGGACGAAGCCAAACGAAACGACTAAAAACGCCAATCACTGTGAGCACGTATCTATACAACTTCCCATTCAACTTGACAGATCCTTTGCTTCCCATATCCATTAAATCTATTTGGTGTCTCATGTGAACATCTCTAGCTCTAACTGGTTTCAGTGTTGACTTATTCATAAACTTGGCATTCCGACGATAGTGACTTTTGTCGGTGTTTAGAATATTTTGTATTTTATCACGACTTAGTCCAACAAAGTTGTCCCTGAGACCGCAAGCTAACTTCGCTGCGCCAGATCCTTTGGTTCGGTCAAATTCTCTTGCGACTATTTCGTTCACCTCTGAAGATCTTAACATTCGAAGTCCATCAAAATAGAGCTCTTTTTTCCCTTTTTCTTCTTTGACTAATATCCTACCCTTGGCTCTCCAGAATCGAACAGCAGCTGTGCGCATTGCCGTTGTCCGTTCTTTCACTGGTGGCAGGGCTTTACCTTCAGCAAGATTAATCAGGGCTTCATAAATGTCGTCTGGTAACACAGAAGGCTTCCTGTTTCCTTGGGAATTTACACGATCATCTAAGGCCACGGAACTATGCAAAAATAATGCCAATGCAACTGCTATAGCGAAAGCGGTATAACCCATGTTGAATCAAATAGAAAGACTCATTACTCTTAGCTAATTGAAGCAAAATGACGGTATTCAGCACGTGCGCTTTTTCAGACAGATATCAATTAAGTGTCTGGACATCTAATGTACATTTGTGATCTTTGAAGATAACCGGCGAGCGGCCTGCGATCGGCGAGTTGGTGTTCTTTTTAAAATTATGAAAGTAATTTTCTTTAATAATATTTTCACAATGTTATTTTATGTTAATTATAATTGCAACTGTGGAACATTTGTTGAGTATGTCAGTGTTTGATCAAACTCAATTTGCTGTATTATCCGACTTGTTCATTTTAGTAAAACAAGGATTACTGATAAGTGGTGATAAGGATAACAAGGATAACATCTTATCTCCTGATATCGGAAAGTAATTAACTCGCACTTTTGGTCCTTGGATAGCGCTCTTCATTTTGCATTTCAAGACAGGCAAAATGTTTGTCGAGTTTGGATGCAGTGTCCAATTATGTTAATCAAACGCAATCATTAAAGCAGGAATTCTTTGTTAAACAGTTTTTCAAACCTACAGTTTGGAAATGCTTCGTCATTTGCGAAATATTACCCCATGGGGCATAATACAATTGATACTTTTAAAGAAAAAGCAGATTCACATCATCCTACTGGGAAAATTGTAAACGACCAAAATATCGGACTCTGAGACCTTTTTTTCCAGACACAGTTACGTATATAAAAAAAGGAGACAGATTGAAGGATCGAACTATCCAGACTCGCTGTGTGTGGTCTCACAAGAGAGCCAAATCGAGATATAAAAGGCCTTTAAACCATGAAACGACAACAGCTATTTCAAATGCACCTTGCGTCGCGTCCTGGTGACGTTGTCATCTCGGCATCCGGTACCACTGTGATAGTTTTGTCTGGAATTGTTGTTTGGACTGATCAGGTTGTGATTCAAGAACGGATTGATAAATCGCTGGCGTCTTGAAAATATTTTCTGCGGAACTATATTGGTTAACAAGTAGATTTAGAAACAAAAACGTCACGCTATTACCAACCTATCGAAATTTGTTTGTATGAGAAGGAATTTAAAGGCTGGAATAAGGATTCCAGCTTACAGGGATTGTGTGTAGTGTCACGTGATTATTTTACTAAACAACAAGGTGGTTACGTCAATGATGACGTTTGTGTAACGTTGTTTCATTTAAGTCCAAATGTTGTCACACTTTGGAGTTTATTACATTTAAGGCCAAATGTTATTACATTTAGGAGTTTATTACATTTAAGGCCAAATGTTATTACATTTAGGAGTTTATTACATTTAAGGTCAGTTATTACATTTAGGTCTTCAACAGTGTGTGTATATGTAAACGTATGTATTTATTTGCAGGTCTTTTTGTTTATAAATTATTAGTCTCCCCAGTATTGTATTTTTCTAAAATCAATAAAATTTATTAAAATACAAAAAAAGAAAGAAAAAAGAAATACTGGCTCAAGACTGAAAAATTCGCCAAAAAATTTACTGCAAAATCCCTTTTTTGCTTTTGTTACTGCACGCTGTTATCTTTAGACCTCTAAATTAAATATTCGCACAGGCAAATAATAAAACATGGCCAGAAAACGGGAAACAGAATAAGTGCTCACTTGAGAGTTAAAAATCTTCACAATTCACATCGAGGAGTCCTGGTGAGTATCCCCGCCTGTCACGCGGGAGACCGGGGTTCGATTCCCCGCCGGGGAGTGAATGTTTTGGTGTCGAGCCAGTGTTTCGGCGGCTTTCTCTTCTCTTTTTTTTGTCAGGGTATTCCTCTCATTTTCATCCACTTATCTGATTGATAATGTGTGAGCAATGTAAGAAAAAACTATTGGTGGTTTTCACTGTCACGCAATTAAAAAATAAAATCGAAACCATTCAACGACAGAAGCTATGAGCTTCAGATATTATAGAAGAGAAATAGATAAACAATTTGTCCAAGTCTCAGGTCTGTGCGGTGCACGGTTTGCGAGTTATTTGTCGAAACGTTCCACGCGAATTTATAAAGCTCAGTATGGAGACGCCATATTTGTGTCCTTCCGAGGGGCACAAATATGGCCGCCGTGATGTCAGAGAAACCATCTGGAACTTAATTTTACTGTTAATAGCGTCTACTTTTGGCTCATGATCTATTATACTTTTACATAAACAACCCTTAGTACATTGGGAATGTTTAATCTGCAAAAATGGAAGGGAAAGGCCTTTTTTTAATCAAAACAGCTTTGTCACGGCACTCAGCTTGATATCACATACGGCGGAGAACTCGAATATTCAAAATGCTCTGTTTTAAAAACGAAGGGCACAACCAAGCTGGAAATTAGCAAAAAGATATCTTTTTAGTTCATCTTATATCTAGTGGCATCGAAAGTTTAGCAGGCCTATTGAATTTTGATTACAGAATTTTATGACGCAGCATGAAAACCAAGAATATGATAATCATTTTCTAAAAAATAATTATCCGCCTGCATTTTATATTATTGCGCGATGTTGACTCAGTTCGAGCTGCTATTGTTTTGGGGGCTAGGGGCATTGTTCTTGTTGTTTGTTCTATTGTTCTCTCAGCCACTCATGTGAGACCTTACGAGAGCTGCTACATGACCCCAGTTCGATCTCTAAAAAACCACTTAACATAGAAAACACAAAACATTTCTGAGCAGAAACGATGTTAATTGCAATCAATGAATAAAATGAAAGATTTTCTTGGCCTCCTGTGAAAAGAAAGCAAAATAATTTCTCCCGACGGGGAATCGAACCCCGGTCTCCCGCGTGACAGGCGGGGATACTCACCACTATACTACCGAGGATTTCTCGTAATAAGTGTAAAGATTTTACAAAGTGCTCAATTGAGCACTTCTTCTGTTTTCCGTTTTGTGGCCATTTTTTGTTGTACGAAGATATAACCGACAAAAAGTTGAATTTTGAAGGCAAGAACTTCATTTGAACTCACATATCCGGCCACAAATCGGCCGCCATTCATGCCTGAAACTGAAAAGATGTCACTTACTCGGCTGAGCCCGAGGACTAAAACCATTCCATCGAGGAGAGACCGCAGGACAGCTCTAGACGCCACAAACTTATACCCACTACGGTACGGTACCTATGTTTTGTAACGGCGGGAAATCTCTTTATCGTCAACAACTCATTCAATCCGTTCCATGAAGTTTAGCACATTATCAAGCAGAAGAGTGAAGAAAATTCGCCAAAAAAGAAACTCCCCTTATCTTAATGCCTTGTTCATACCATACATGCGAATGCATGAGGACCTGTTAAGGTTGGGTAAATGCATGTCTCTCGCCTGAATTTCAAAGCTTGTCATATCGCAATTTGGAATAGCCGGCATGTCGCTGTCCGAGTCTCGTCAGTTTCGTCTAAAGATGGACGCAAGAGTTTCTAAGTGACTTAAATAAACGGCCCGCAATACATGCATAAGTGGTTGGAAATACACCGTATTCTGTAGTAGTACTGACAATATTCCCTGATTTCCTTGTTTGGCTTTCAATGCTCCCCAACCCCCCCATCACTTTTCTAGTGGTCCGTCCCTAATCAGAACCCTACAGTATGCACAAACAGGGTGACAGGAAGCACAATTTTTCGATCATACAAGGCAAAATTTTATATCTATCCCACCTGTCGCGTCATTTGTCAGTTTATTTTCGAAAAAATCTTCTTTTTTTTTTTGGGGGGGGGGGGGGGGGGGAATAGACGCTTAATTTAACACCAAAAATCCCGACACAACTGATAGTCTTTTCACAACAAGACAACACCATAAATTTCTTTCGTTTTTTTTTTCCTTCAAACATTTCAGCTTGATAATTCAAAAGCAATGTTTGATCATCATAATTTCAATTAGAATTAGTCAGTGTGTAACAAAAAAGGAAGAAATTATTGGAGAATCCGGATATCGATCCCGGTACTTCCCGCATGCTAATCGGGCGCTCTACCATTGGAGCTAATTCCCCCGTGTACAAGCTTCTATCACGCCGTTAAAAAATCACTCGTTCGCAAATACCGCCAGCTTTCTCGACTTCATACCAATCCCCTTGCGACTTAGCGGCAACGACAAAAGCATGCGGCCGCTTAAACTCTCACACGATTGCGTATCCCGCCAGGTACGCATGCTGGGTACTGCTTTTTACGATTATTTTGCAAATAGAAGTGCTGACTCCGTGGATTGATCAGTCAGTTCTCGTAAACTCCCAAGGGACTACTCTTCCTTGTGGGCGACGAATACGTCACCCCAAGGAAATACGAACACGTCAACACTTGCGGTTTGATGGCGAGTGTTTGTAATACTACTGTTTAAAACAAATCAAAACGGAGCTTTCGAGAGTTGCTTGTTCGGTCAAGCTTGCGCAGTAAGGAACGAGGACTCTCACAGGCACGAGTTTACGGGAAAAACCTTTGCAGTGTAGCCATTGTGTAGAGTGTGCGCCTTTTTGCTGAAACAAAGGATTGAGGTCGTTTGCTCTCTTTGCCATCAATTAAGAGGAAGATTGATCAGATGGTAGAGTACTTGCTTGGCACAAGTACGACCGGGATCAATACCTTATTAACCGCTACGCTATGTTAATTTTTGACTTTACGAATTAAAACATCTGATCATACGCCTGCTAATATGTACTTGATTCACCACCCGCTATCTCCCTAAGGGATTGTAAACAAAATACAAAGCCTTCTTGGAGTTCGCACGTAATATAAGTATTCTCACGTCCTTCATATCAGCGTCTGGTCCGTTAGCTCAGTCGGTAGAGCGTGGTGCTGATAACGCCAAGGTCGTGAGTTCAAGCCTCACACGGACCACAATTCATTATTTTACTTTTCTATATTTTCTATGAGAGCGTTTTGTTAGTGAATAAGACTTTGGGAATCGTTTAAGTCTTTTTTTTTTGTTAAAACAAATTTAATTCTTTTTATTAAAATAATTCGTATCTGGAAACTCCGTGGTTCCGCCATAGAGGTCTATTGACCCAACCACAAAAGACTAGTGTTCTTATGCATAATTTCTTTTCATTTTTGAACTCCGAATGTGTATTTTTATCAGGAATGGAACGGAAACCAATCTGTTACATCGAGTCAACAAAGGCGATGTTGGATTTCTCCACGTGGTTAGGCAAACGAAAGACGAAACTAGGCACTTCTTAGCGACAGATCTTTCTTAAAATTATCTTGTTCTCTTTTTAAGGAAAAAACTCTTTCGTAGAGTAGTACTTGAAATTTATTCCAGTGACATTTTCCAAGTAAGTTTATTTTCACAAGTTGCAATGGACAACAGTCGTGTCTGGGGCATTAGCTCAAATAGTAGAGCACCCACTTAGCATACGGCAAGTACCAGAATAAATATCCGGATTCTCCGTGTCGATATTATAACCTTAGCAGCTCAACAAGTATTTTATTACATGTACAATAACAGTATTTTGTTAAATTTATTTTTAAAAACGGGTTTTTCTTGCTTATTTCCTTTGATGCCAGTTTTTTCAGAAAAGAAAAGAGAAAACAAAATGGAAAAGGAGTATTGTAGTCTAAAATGATATTGCGACTTTTTGCATAAAAATTAAATGGACATTTTACCAGAAATATATTACTGCTTCATCTCTTGAAAGAGAAATATGGTGGCATAACTTTGTGGAAATCAATTGAAAAAAGTATTTAACAGGGCTTGTCCGGAGTCGAACCCGGGACCTCTCGCACCCCCAAAGCGAGAATCATGCCACTAGACCAACAGGCCTTTCCTCAAGTACTATCATGCTTTGTGAATTAAAGAGTAACTATGACGATGACGAGTACCAGTCTATTTCAGAAAAGCTGATCAAATGATTAATTCTGTTGATCAAATGATTAATAAATGTTTTTCATCTACTTACGATAGTTACGATAGCACCACGAAGACATTTCCATCACTTTTCACTATACTACTAATGTGAATTTACAACTTGCATCTTAAAATTTGGCAATGCGTTCGGCCTCACGACTCGTCTTCAGAAAACATTCTTTAATATTCCTAGGCGCAACTTTTCTTTCAAGACCAGCTTCCTCCTTTTTTCTCATTTTTTCTTCATCATTCACACCTAAAATAATCTAATCAACGCCCGTACAAGAAGTCAGAAGTAACACAAAAGGGAAGGAGTGGAGAATAACATTGAATGTTCGAAAAGTAGCTCGAGTTTCTTTTAAAAATATTCTTAAGTAGAACAACATGATAATAACTATTGGAATGATTTTTCTGTTGACTAAAGCAAAACGAAACGTCCCCTGGTGGGCTTAAACCACCAACCTTTCGGTTAACAGCCGAACGCGCTAGCCGATTGCGCCACGAAGACTTGTTAGTATCTTTAAGCATTTTTTATGTGATAAGGGGTTGAGAGTTCATCACCTTTCATTATGTTGATGAAACTCGGCTACGAAATTTATTTTCTGTTAGACCTGTATAACGGAAAGGTGCGGTCAGCACTGGATAGTAAGTGACTTGACCATAACACGACACAAAACAGGTGTCACACTACCAGCGAATCAGAGGAGTTGCAGATTAACGCCTTTATCAAAAACTATTTTTTCAAGCTTGGCCTGTTGGTCTAGTGGCATGATTCTCGCTTAGGGTGCGAGAGGTCCCGGGTTCGACTCCCGGACAGGCCCAAGAAATATTTTTGGACCAGGAGCTGTTGTCGGGTGGATTAAGACGATTTACACATGGTAGGTTTTTTTTTTCTGAGACGAAGAATTTCGCGTTCGTTGCAACTTTTGACATGTTGATTGACAGGCTTTATATGCCGGTAAATACATAGTACTAACATTTCATAATTTTTCTTTTCCAGTTCGAAAGATGGCGATGGCATGGTCCCAATTTTTGCCTTCACGACACAATCAAACACGTGCACACATCAAGATTGTGATGCATGGGCGCGTTGGACAGCCAGGTCCAAGATATGCATTTATTTGACACATCAGTAGGATACAGCAAACGTCGATAAAGTTACATCCAAAGCTTATATGCACCACAGCCGGTCACGTTACCCCTACAAAGTGCTATAGACACTTTGCATAACTGGCGTCCAAATTTCCAAATAACAGTGCTTTGTACATCCTTAGTCTCGTGTTGATGTTTATAGACAAAATATTTTTTACGTGAATGTGCGGCTTAGGATGTATAAGTGTTGTTATTCAAATGCCGACGCCATTTATGCAAAGTGTCTATAGGCCAAAATAGGGACCGAGAGCCAATGCTATGGTGCAACATTTCCAGTAAGTAAGTGCAAATAAAAGACGAAGAATGTCACAAGTTCTCAACGCACTTTTTCAAACGGCAATTTATTAATTTATGTTAATTGCGATCAACAAAAATTAGATATTGAGGACCAATGTAATTCCTCCACTTCGTTATTTGGTAGGAGCAAACAAATGATAAGACCATAATTACTCGTCCGTATCCTTATTTACTTTTAACTTCATGAAAATGTTTCTATACCCTGGCTAACAAAGGCTTTTCTGGATGCGATTGTAAGTGGTTTGATCGGTCAGCAAAACTCAATTCGTGTGGCGAGGCCATAAGAAAGGAACAGCCTCTTTTAGTGGCTCACGGTTCGCTTGGACTGGACCGATCAATGAATCAAAGCCTTTGACATCTATGAATAAGTCTTCGGAGAGTTTAATTCGAATAAATGAAGGAAAGCGTGTACATATGGCGCCGTAGCTCAGTTGGCGAGACCGCCTGTCTAGTAAACAGGAGGTCATGGGTTCAAATCCCATCGGTGCCTTTTAATAAATCTTTTTTTATTTTTTGAACCTTATCTACCTTACAAAAATTGCACTTCTTTGTTTCAAATGAGTACAAATATAGAATTGTCTTTAACTGTCGCGCTATAGGATAACACAGCAACTTTTTTACCAAAAAAGCAGTGAAATTTTAATCTTTTAGAACTCAACTTTCCAAGACCCATGTTTCAACCCACAGGGATTCTTGTTAGCACAGGGATTCTTGTTAGCGGCTGTGTTAATATGTAATGGTAATAGGACTGAGTGGAGTCCAATTCGGTCTGTAATCATACGAGTGATTAACAAAATCGGACGACCGCGTATCGGGAGTCCGATTTGTTTAATCACGAGTATGATTACAGACAGAATTGGACGACACAAAGTCCTGTTACCAATTAATCATAAATATAACAAAATTCGAGAAAAATTTAGATAAAGCGAAGCCTACTAAGGACTTATCATCACTGAGGCAAAAAAGCCATTCTTGAAGCTGAAGGTTTTAGGAATATCAAGGAGTATTTAGTCACAACAAGAAACCAAATAAAGAGCGCGCGCATGTGCAGCACGCGAACTTTGTTATTGGAGACCTTGTTATTGGACACCTTGTTATTGGACACTTTGTTATTGGACACTTAAGCCGCGCGCGCTCCAATTTGGTAAAAAATAGGGCGTGCTAAGAACCAATCAGATTCGAGAATTTTGTTATAGTTGTGATTAATCTTATTATCTCTCTGCCCGCCTCTTCGCGTCTTAATTTTCTTGAAACTGACAAAAATGTCAGTTTTTCAATGTCAATCTAAGTTAGTTAATAGTTTTTAATATTTTATTTAATTAGTTTTATTAAGGTTTTTTTTTTTTTTTTTTTTTTTTTTTTTTTACATTTTTAACATTCATTTTAGTTTTTAACGGTTGGTGTGATATCTGTAGATTTTTACCGACCAAATCAAATGTAGATGTAGATGTAGATGTCTTATTAAGAATGATAGAAACAAATTATTGCCACAATGGGGAAGAATAGACTTACAAAAATGGAATATTTATAGGATACAAGAAGACATTCTTATTTGGCCCAATCCCATTTACCTTTGTTTCCGTAGTGTAGTGGTTATCACGTCCGCCTCACACGCGGAAGGTCGTCGGTTCGAGTCCGACCGGAAACAGACTCACCACCACGCACCGTTCTTTTTTCTTCCTTTAGCCTTTGTTTAGTATATTTTTTTCCATTTTTAATGCAACTTTTAGGATATTACAAGAAAAATCAAGAAAAATAGACGAACAACGTGGTGAACGCAATTGCGCTAAGCAAGGTCACGGTAACGAAAATCGCGGTGAGCAAGATCGCGGTGGTCAATATTGCCGTAACGAAGGTCGGGGAGACCAAGATCACTGTGTATAAGCTAATGTATAGATTCAGGCAGGCCTAAAAGCTCCCATTTTTTTTAGGTGGCGTGCTGATAATGCGAGCCTTCGGCACCTGTGCGCGCGAGCTGACGCAAGCTCAAGGAAAAATGTTTAACCACGGATTTATGTAGGAAAACTGTATCCGCAAAGTATCCGCAGTAGAATATTATGAATTGCGTGTTCCAAAAATAAATTTCTTTCTTCTGTTCCTTCTTTAAACCTCATAAATCAGTCTCAAATCACTGCCCTGACTTCGCAATGCAATAATAGGTAGGTAGGTAGGTAGGTAGGTAGGTAGGTAGGTAGGTAGGTAGGTAGGTAGGTAGGTAGGTAGGTAGGTAGGTAGGTAGGTAGGTAGGTAGGTAGGTAGGTATGCAGGTAGGTAGGTAGGTAGCATCTATATTTATAGAGGGCAGCACTTAATATGCTTAACGCTCTAGATACATATACGCTCTGCAGACCTATGTGTTAAGATAGCTCAATGCGTTGGTATACTGTATTGGAAAACAGAGAGGGCGAGAGTTCAACACACGGGCGGGCACTCGCACGATCTTTTTTCCCTCCGACGTGTTTTTTCTTCCTTTTTTCCCCCAAGAAGCTAATATATAGTGCTTCCCGTTTATAATGATAAATTATTTTGCTCAATATTCATGCATTGCGTGCATCATGTTATTAAAAGCCATGCTTGCCAAGAGCCCGCGTTCATTTCGTAATAATTGCAGGGACAACGAATGCTTTCTAGGTTTTTTAAACAATTCAAATAAGAAAATGCCCTCACCGCATGCTCTTGACATAGCTGGAACTATCATATCACTCATTGTTTCACTTCGTTTCACATTTGTAGGCATTTTTAAAATTTCATCATCAAGTTCAGTTATGCATTGGTCAGCGGAATTAGGACCCAAGGAAGGCAGGAAGGATCGACCGAGTGAGTGAATTCGCTCGCTCGCTTAACTCCTATTTTGCATTCTGCAAAAGAGGCGAGCGAAAAATACGGGGAAGGTTGTGGGGGATCTCCCCAATAAACGAAAGTTGTGGAACTGGCTGTACTTGCAAATTCTAGAGACATTTTTTCTTAAGAATTTTCTTCTAGCCTCTCTTGGTTGTCACACGTTAGGCCATGCACGTCTGGCTCTGTCTGCGGTTCAGTGCGAGAGGTGTCAAGTAAAAAATTAAACATAGTTGATAGATTCACTTTTTAAGAATCATTGGGCGTAAAACCAACTGTTACTTAATTATGAAATTACAAGAAACTTATTTCCATATGTTAATGGGAAGAATTTTACAAGTCATTTATTTCACACTAAATCTTGAAGCAACTGCAGCAAAACATGCCCCTTTGAATTTAAAACTTAATCGGCAAAAAATGTTGAAACATTTAGAATTGATAAGTCGTCCAGAAACGATTAATAAAAATTATAACAATTTCTGTGACAACATGGAGAATCCGGGTATCGATCCCGGTACTTCCCGCATGCAAAGCGGGCGCTCTACCATTTGAGCTAATCCCCCGAGACATTCGTTTGCGCACTTAATGAGGAGCCCATCCCGTACATGTAGCCTGCGTTGCAGAAAAACTAAACACCGATATACCGGGGTCAGCCAAGTTCGTCTGCAACTCATCCCTTACGTAGTAAGAATAGTTTATTTTTTAATTATTTTCAACCATATGACAGTGAACAGAATTATTCCAGAGTGCTGAACGGATTTTCGAAAGGACTCGCCAAAAAAGGGGAATCCACTCAACTCATTCTCTTGTGTTACAGTTAGTCTTCCAACAAGAATTCTGAGAATTTTTTCAATGTCCTTCAATTTATGTTAATACTTTAATTGGCTTTAATATCGAAGATTTCTATTTCTGGAAAACCATAAAAATGTCACATTCAATATTTCTAAATCATTCGATTTCAGCCCCACTACGCAGTAGACAACATGTACAAAACCATTAGGTTTATTTTGGAGGTTTCGGCCGAGCACCGGGACTATAACAATACGTTGTACTACAACAATTACATCCATATTATATAACATGTAACAGAGCTGAGCGACAGTATATAAAAGCTACGGTCAGACGGAGGCCAGAAAAAACTTGCCAGAAAAACCTCGGAGGGAAAAACACCGCAGGAAATCTGGGTAGGAACCATGGCTCAAGATCAAATAGCCTATCCTACGGAGCTACTAAATGTATGACTACCAAGAATGACATACTTAAAAGTAAATGATCAAAATTAAAAAATAACGAACTGGGCTAACGAGGTGTCGGCCTAGAATGATTTCCCACGTCATAATCATCCCTTATATAGCCCTCCCTCATGCACATGCTCACTTCGACTGGGCTAACGCCAGTCCCCACTGCTCTAGTGCCGCAGAAATATTCAATTTCCGGCTAATTCGTGTTCACTCAAACGCCAGAAATTCCATATTTCAGCTCCACTATGCAGTAGACAACACGTACAAAACCATTAGGTTTATTTTGGAGGTTTCGGCCGAGCACCGGGACTATAACAATACGTTATACTACAACCTAGAAGAAAAAGTATAGGGCTTGACAAAACGGGAAAAGAACTAAAGTCCTAAAGACTTTGAAACTTGAAGACGTGAAGAAATGTCATCCTTGACTCCTTAGCTGCAACGCTCTTCCATCGGCCGTGCCTCTGGAAAACTCTGTCACTAACTCCACTATTAGCAGCCCTAGAGGCTCCTCCCGAACGAAATGAGTGAGTCCCATAAACAGAGGGATCTGGAACAACATTCTGTAGACTTTTGGCTAACTGATCCCTGAACGTTGTATAAGAAATAGGCTTATCCTTTTGGACCAACTTGTAAGACGACTTAGTTTTAACTAAAGGTCGGAAAATAAACTCACTAGAGAGGGGGTCGATATCTAATTTACTTAAGTAGGTTCTAAGCTAGGAAACGGGGCAGACCCTCCCCCCTGATTGGGCAATCACAACCTCATCACCTTGTCTGAGCTGGTCGGTCTTGCTCTTTTCCACTTTGATAAGCATATACCTTTCGTTGAAATAAATATGATTCATTCTAATATTAAGAACCTCCTCCAATCTGAAAAACCCTGCATAAGATAATGGATATAAGCACACATTTCTAAGCTGCAGAATGTTAGACAGATCAGCCCGACCCACCATATCATTAAGGACTTCTATTGTTATAGGTTCCTTCCTATTGGGTCTCGCGGCGCCTAAAATTCTCTTGGCAGCTTCCCAAACTCTAGAGACTAACTGATTATCCGTATGAGAGACCATACCGGCCATCTCATGGGCCCACTTAATGGCATAAAAAGCAGTATCAACGGAACTACACGACCTAGTGGATTCCAATACATGTTGTAAATAAAGCGCTACATGAATAGGACTTATGAGGAGAAAAGAAGTCTTCTTCAAATTGCTGAAAGCAAAGTCCTTCCATTTCTTGAACGCCCGGTAGTACATGGTAGTGGTGGCTGGCGCCCTCGCCTGCAAAACGGACTTCTGAAGCCTTGAGGCAAGACCCTGTAAACCTTGGTCCTCAAGAGCTGCTGCCTCTTTCCAGATACCTTCATTAAAAATATCTCAAAACAAAGGAAGAACAATCAGAGGCAAAAATTAAAACAAAACAATAACAGCGCGCAAAGTCATTTTATTAAACATCTCACATAGTCTTAAATAAATACAGAAAAACAAGAAAACACTAGAAAAACAAAGGCCATAATCTGGCTCACAAATGTCTTCATATAGACAACAGATAGAAGTATCAAAAAGAAACTTCTCAAATATGGGTTCCAAAGACCCTAACAGCTGTAGAATTGTGCACAACTGCCACCATCCACGGTGCAAAAGCCCGAAAAAGACTGCGTTCTAGGTCGCTTAAAATTAAGACGCAAAGCTACTACACTGAAAGACAAATCCCTTGAACCGAAAACGTGGTTCTTGGCTTTACCTCTTGTAAAAAGATACTTAAACCTAGGAAGTGTCAACCAATCATGTACAAACGCATTCCAGTGTTTGCCATCGTCACACAACAAAACCCAAAAATATGATGACTTCCACATTGGAATGACAAGTGTTCCTACAGCCTTACAAGCTCTAGCATGAGAAATAACGTACTCTACCACAGCACGAAAATGGAGATTTACGGAAATTAAGGGTGGCTTAAATCTCCTTAAAGCTGGTCATCCAACTTTACGCCATCAATTAAAGGTTCTTAAAGGTGGTTAAACCTGAGATTTACGCTACCGTGCGTAAACCTGGCGTAAATTGGCTTAAATGTTTCAGTCTCTTTAAGCAAGGTTTAAACATGAGTGTAAAGCTGGTTTAAAGGTCAGCTTTAAAAAAACGTAAAGGTGGCGTAAAGCTGATTAAATTACAAATTTACGCCTGCTTTACTTCAGCTTTACGCCACATTAAAGTTATGTTTTCATGCTGTGATAGACGTGAAGAGAGAAAGAGAATTGTGAGGTATAACTTTTCCCCGTAAAGTGTCAGCGGTCTTTGTAGTTGATCCTGAAGACATCATTATACCTCTTGCACAGTAATAATAGTAATACAGTATGTAAAGTCAGTGGGCTTATAAATTTGACTCGTTCGTGGCCACCTGGTGGTGAAAGGACATCATTAAGTCCAGAAACCCGTAAGTCCAAAGCATATTTCAAAGAATCGAAGTATGTTGTTGCTTTAAGATCGCTAAGAGCGTTGATTAACGCTGGCGGTAAAACTTAGCAATCGTTGGCAACATGGATCCAGGCGGAGAGACTTAAAGCAATTCTCCGAAAACTATACATTTCCGGGAGTTATGGCTCATTTGCCAAATGCTGGCGTGTGGGAAGTTTGGAATTAAAGTTGCTTTTAGACTCAAAATAAATTCTCATCAGGTTGGCCGTTAAACTTCCCGCTTCGAATTAACTCAGAGATATCCCATAATATTCTTCGGTACTGTATTTTGTTGCAAACATACTTCGAATGTTTACGCTGAAAGCGGTATCCAAATGCGTGAAATCGATCAGAAAGGTAATTTTAGGCGGAAGAAAGTAAAAGATTGCTTTGTTTAGACCAATAAGTAGCCCTTTGTCCCTTATTTGCAAGACGGAATTGCGGATTGAAAAGGCTATATATCGAAGTTTAATAGCTTGCATTATTTTATTGCGTTACAGCGTGACTGCCACGTGACTTCCACGTTTGACAACTGGGAATCATTCGATCAGACAGCTGTGCGGAAAGCGTGTTGCTTTAGCTGCGAGCTGTGCATTAAAATGGCTGCATGGAACGTTGAAGAGAGCAGAGATCGATGTAAGTACCAATTTCGCGGTTATTAAGGCACCATTTTCTTGCCTAGTTTCTGTTTGTACAGCCTTGGTTGTGTTAAGTTTGATCTCTCACGCTATGAACAGCATTGTGTCAGCCAAGGACAACATGTGCGACATTACACAAGTTTAAAATAAGCTTAATTAAGCTTTGTTGTTTTCAAAACGATCAGTTTTCCCAGTTTTAAAACGAACCGATGCATTTCACTGATCTGCACTGTACCTGTTTAGTATCTAACTGTGACAGTAAAACTATTTCGCTAAGCGGCATTCAATCGTCCAAACATTCTCGTTATATTACACGTTTCACTGTAACATATTCTCACCTCTTTGAAAGAAGATTTTGTCTATAATTCAGCTGTCGAGCTCTCGTTCTTTGTATCTCTAGCATTCTTAGTCGTCAAATGCGACGTACATTTTTCATGTTGAACCCATTTAACCGTCGATACTTGAGATTTTAAGTGTTCGTCACTGACAACCACTGACAACTAATAGTTGCTGATTTCCTTACTTTTTGCTGTACATTTCTTCTCTTACTTCTGAGAATTTAGTAGTTAATTAAGACAATATATCCCAACTAGCTACGAAAATGTTTTGTTTATTCTCATCGCCTCCCCCCTTGATAGTTGCATGGTGAAATAGGCTGTGCAATCACTCTTTGGAATGAAATGGTTTGAAGAGCTGTTGTATTTTAATTTATTACTCCCTCCCTCCCTCCCTCCCTCTTCTGGCACCAGCAAGAAAAATGTGCTCGCTCTTGGTTTTTCTTGGACAAAATGATGCTTTATTTCTTGAGTTATTACTTTAATTCATGTAAGTTGAAGCTCTCAATAATACATACACTAAAAGGAATGAAATTTTGTCTGGCATCTTCTGAATTAACTTCTTTAAAAGTGAACTATAAAAGGCAATATCTTCGGAAAAGTAGACTCGTTCAAACTGGGGATTATTTTTTTCACCTGAGTTAATATATATTTTAATTTTGGGATAAATCTACATGAAGCAAGGGACTCATCTTGCCTCTTTGCTAAGATAGAGCCTTGATGCTAGCATACTGTAGGTTCTAGGCTAGGGTTTATTTGCATTAAATTTGGGATAGAATACACCCCTGGGCAATGTGTTAGGGTAATAGTTAACCCTAACCTTAACCGCGAAACTAACCCTAATCCTAACCTTAACCCTAACCGAAGGTTTAGGTTTAGAATTTTAACCCTAACCCCAAAGGGTTAGGGTTAGAATTCTAATCCTAACCCTTTGGTTAGGGTTAGGGTTAGAATTTTAGCTCTAATCCTAAACCATAACTCTAACTCTAAGAGGTAATAGGGTTAGAGTTATAACCCTAGTCATAAACCACAACCTTAGGGTGAGGGTTTTAACACTAAACCCTATAGGGTTAGGGGTTAGGGATAATAGTTTAGAGTTTAAGGCTAGGGCCACCATTATTCTAACCCCCTATAGCCTCCAAATCAAAGTAAAAACATGAATTTCAATAGTCTTTCTTTAAAATTAAAGTGCCTTAGCTCCTTTGATTCTTTAACTGGAAGGAACCTCAAAATGTTGGTCACAGATGGGGTTAAAGCTAATTGTTGAGACAAATATATTGATATTATTTATTTATTTATTTACTTATTCATTTATTTACTTCCCTCGGTACATTTGTATCAGTTTATCAATACTTTATATTTATTCAATACTTTGTGTTTTCTTTATAGGTTTTCTTGTCTGATGTTCCAAAGATTGCCCACAGACAACCTTTTACAAGGTAGAGCAAGACCACATTTCTCTAAAAAAACACAAACATGACAAAAGAAGGTTTGTAAAGAGTGTTTTGTGACGGAATATATAATAAGAAAACAGAAGTTGCAGACTCTTAGTCTCTTTTACATGTATCACAGCACGAAAATGGAGATTTACGGAAATTAAGGGTGGCTTAAATCTCCTTAAAGCTGGTCATCCAACTTTACGCCATCAATTAAAGGTTCTTAAAGGTGGTTAAACCTGAGATTTACGCTACCGTGCGTAAACCTGGCGTAAATTGGCTTAAATGTTTCAGTCTCTTTAAGCAAGGTTTAAACATGAGTGTAAAGCTGGTTTAAAGGTCAGCTTTAAAAAAACGTAAAGGTGGCGTAAAGCTGATTAAATTACAAATTTACGCCTGCTTTACTTCAGCTTTACGCCACATTAAAGTTATGTTTTCATGCTGTGTACTTATTTGCGAAACCGGAGGAAGAATCCAATTATTTTCGCAATCCCAGTTTTGGGTGAAGGCGTCTACTGCTTCGGCGCCCGGCTGGTAAAATCTAGAATTGTAACGCGAAAGCTTCGCGTTATAACTACAGGCAAACCTATCCACTGTGTTGGGCCCCCATTTACAATCAAGCATGTGAAATATGTCGTCGTTTATGGTATAATCATCAAAATCGATGGTTCTACTCAAAAGATCAGCCTGGCAATTCAAAGACCTATGAATCCACTTCATTTCAATAGAAATGACAGTACGGGGGCAAACATTAAAAATAGACAGCGCTAGGGACTGAAGTTCTGTAACTTTATTGCCATTGCAAACAATACTGACCACGCTGGTGTTGTCAGTAAACCAAGCAACTTTTTTGCCCTGAAGATCGGGGGCAAAAGCTGACAGCGCTAGATCTACGGTCCTAAGTTCCCTCCTCGTGGAACTCTTAGAACTTTCTTCGGAAGTCCAATTTTGATGACAAATCTTGTGCTCATTGTCAATAAAAGAACTACATGTGTGATCAGACGCGTCAGAATAAACAAACTTAACAGGCGGTTGCAAAGGCGCCCAGGGGCAATGAAAATTAAGGGATTCTACATTCTCACTCCAAAATGCTAATTAAACGCAAGCTTCCTTAGTTAATTCAACCTCAGAATTCCACGGCAGTTTCTGATTAACAGCAGCATACATAGAACGTGTCATAATCCTAGCCACACTTCCTACACAAGAAGTGAGCGAAATGACTTGGCCTACCACAGAAGCAAGATCTCTAACTTTGACACTCTTACAATCAACCTTACGAATAAAACTAATGCTACTCTTTAACTTAGAAATCCTGCGTTCAGTAACAGAAATAACACCTTGAAAAGTATCAAAAACAGTGCCAAGCCAGGTAATAACTTGAACAGGTTCCCAAAGGGTCTTCTCTTCGTTAATAAGAAAGCCATACCTTGTCATATCAGCGCGAACTGTCAAGCTGTTAATTTTAGCCTTGATAGTATTGACACCACCACCCAAACCATCGTCAAGAAAAATTGCCATGGGAATTCCCTTATACCTCCATGAAGTCAAAATGGGCTTTAAAATTTGGCGAATAGATAAGGTGCGGATAGACAAGCCAAAGGGCAAAACTGTGAACTGAAAATATTTAACCACACCGTCACCAAAATCCCAGGAGAAAGCTAAATATTTCCGGTGCTTTTGACATGTTGATTGACAGGCTTTATATGCCGGTGAATAGATAGTACTAACATTTCTTAATTTTTCTTTTTTAGTTCGAAAGATGGCGATGGCATGGTCCCAATTTTGCCTTCACGACACAATCAAACACGTGCACACATCAAGATTGTGATGCATGGGCGCGTTGGACAGTCAGGTCCAAGACATTCATTTATTTGACACATCAGCAGGATACAGTAAACGTCGATAAAGTTACATCCAAAGCTTATATGCACCACAGCCGGTCACGTTACCCCTACAAAGTGCTATAGACACTTTGCATAAATGGCGTCCAAATTTGAATAACAATGCTTTGTACATCCTTAACCTCGTGTTGATGTTTATAGACAAAAGATTTTTTACGTGAATGTGAGGCTTAGGATGTATAAGTGTTGTTATTCAAATGCCGCGCCATTTATGCAAAGTGTCTATAGGCCAAAATAGGGACCGAGAACCAATGCTATGGTGCAACATTTCCAAAAAAACGAAGTAAAAAGTAAGTAAGTGCAAATAAAAGACGAAGAATGTCACAAGTTCTCAACGCACTTTTTCAAACGGCAAATTATTAATTTATGTTAATTGCGATCAACAAAAATTAGATATTGAGGACCAATGTAATTCCTCCACTTCGTTATTTGGTAGGAGCAAACAAATGATAAGACCATAATTACTCGTCCGTATCCTTATTTACTTTTAACTTCATGAAAATGTTTCTATACCCTGGCTAACAAAGACTTTCCTGGATGCGATTGTAAGTGGTTTGATCGGTCAGCCAGACTCAATTCGTGTGGCGAGGCCATAAGAAAGGAACAGCCTCTTTTAGTGGCTCACAGTTCGCTTGGACTGGACCGATCAATGAATCAGAGCCTTTGGCATCTATGAATAAGTCTTCGGAGAGTTTAATTCGAATAAATGAAGGAACGCGTGTACATATGGCGCCGTAGCTCAGTTGGTTAGAGCGCCTGTCTAGTAAACAGGAGGTCATGGGTTCAAATCCCATCGGTGCCTTTTAATAAATCTTTTTTTTTTTTTTGAACCTTACGTACGTTACAAAAATTGCACTTCTTTCTTTCAAATGAGTACAAATATAGAATTGTCTTTGACTGTCGCGCTATAGGATAACACAGTAACTTTTTACCAAAAAAGCAGTGAAATTTTAATCTCTTAGAACTCACTTTCTAAGACCTATGTTTCAACCCACAGGGATTCTTGTTAGCACAGGGATTCTTGTTAACGGCTGTGTTAATATATCTTATTATCTCTCTGCCCGCCTCTTCGCGTCTTAATTTTCTTGAAACTGACAAAAATGTCTTATTAAGAATGATAGAAATAAATTATTGCCACTATAGGGAAGAATAGACTTATCAAAAATGGAATATTTATAGGATGCATTCACTAATACTCAACAAGTGTCAAACTACCTACTGCTTCAACTATTGTAGTTGGAGCAGGAATCGCTAGAAACATTTCAGTCCTGTTAATAATCAAGAGAACTCAGACAGTTCACACGGAGCAAAATTATTTGGTGGAAAATCAGCCGCGACATTAGGAGTTTGCTGTTTTACTGTTTTCCCCTCATCCCACTAATCACGGTACTTCCATGCAGATGGAGTGGTCGGAACTTCTCTTTGTACATTCTTTGTCAGCCTCAATGTTCCTCTCACACCGACAGTTGCCTCCATATTTAAGCTTACAATTTTTGCAATAGAGCGTTATAACGTCATGCGAAGACTTCTGAAGATGTTGCAGCTAACGCGAGAAACGGTTCGATACGCAATGATCGGAATATGGATTTCGTCTGTTACATTAAACATTCCATTGGTTTTTCATACCGAGACTATTCTCACTGGGGCCATCTCGCACAAACGCCCCAAATCCCTTCGGGATTCAAGGTTTAAAATTCCCGTGCACTCGTAGTCCCCTGGGTGCTCTGTTTTATATAGGTTTGGTATAAATAGGCCTGTTTTGGCCTGTTTAATTCTCTTTTCGTTAAACGTTCGCCAGTCGTTAGCTTGGCGTCCCTCCCTCCTCCCCGCAGCGATGATTCTTGTTGCCATCCCTAGCTAGCTCCCGCTCCTTCTCGCCTCCGGGCTCGCTTCTTCCCATAACTTATCCTTGCCTGGGGCGTTTGGGAGTGAGGGCTCCCAGTGGGAATTTATTACTACTGCTTCAAGACGGCGGCTTGCCTACATACATACAGCGAATAAGCGAAGTTAACTCACATACCCATTTACATCATTTTTGTTTTCCTTTCCTTTCCTTATCAGCTTTTGCTGCAGTAAAATTGTAAGAGTTTTACCTCAGGAGTGCACTTACGCCTGAAAGCAGCATGCCCAAACAGATCTTGAAAATGTCGCTCAGTTAATCTTGTGTTTGGAGCGTCCTTTATTCCAACCAGTGTTACTGCTGTTTTTCGCCATTTTCGACTTCGAATGGAAAGAAAAATCGTCAAGCAAAGCAATGTTGGATATCTCTACGTGGTTGGGAACAAAAGACGAAACTGGGTGTTACGGATGCATCATCTCAGTGCCAGAACTTTGTAAATTATCGTGTTTTCCTGCGGTTAATGTTAGCATTTTTTTACGAAAGATCTTCTTTCGTAAAGAAGTCACTTTATTCCAGTGACATAAATGGACATTTTTCCAAGTTTCTTAACAACTTGCGATAGACAGCAGGCTTTTCTGGGGATTCACTTAAACGTTAGAGCACTTGGATAAATACCCAGATTCTCCAATTCGTTTTTATAACCTTTGCATCTCAACAAGTATTTTCTACATGTACAATAACAACCTTTCGTTAACTGTCATTTTTTCTAAGAGGATCAGACGTGATATATCTTGTTTATTTCCTTTCTGTTGTGGAAAGGACTAGTTTCAGAAAAAATGAAATTAGAAAAATGGTAAAGGAGTATTTAAGTCTAGCAGGTTATTGTGACTTTTTGCATAAAAATTACCTTTTTTGTTACAGATTAACGTTACTGTCATTAAAGGAAGACTTCATATCATCGGAGCGGCGAGGAATATACCGTATGCGTATACATGTATATTTGGAAATGCAATATCTCAACTGATCTACAAATATTCAAATATCGAGCGCTTTTGTTTTGTTGTCGAGTACAAAAGATTTTCTTACATTGAAGCTTAATTTTTAACGGCAACAAAACGAATGATATATGGGTTATTGACCAAGCGTGAGGTCAAGATGGCGGGATATTGGCCGAATTCTTTTTTTGCGTGTTTATGGACCGAGACGAAGTTGAGGTCCATAAACACGCAAAAAAAGAACGAGGCCAATATCCTGCTATCTTGACTGAACAAGCTTGGTCAATCTATAAGCTCGAGATCGAGATGGTGCAGCGTCGGGCAGCGAGATTTGTTCTTGGCAGATACAACAACACATCCAGCGTAGGGGACATGCTATATGAGCTTGGCTGGACTTCCCTTCAAACTAGGAGACAGACACTTAGACTCTGCATGATGTATAAAATTCATAAAGGCTTGATTGCCATGGACGCTCAAGAGTTCATGACGTCACTTCAAAGGAGATCACGGCACGTAAATTCAAATGCGTACAAAATTCCCCGCTCAAAGACGGACTACCACATGTACTCGTTTTTCCCAAGAACGATACGAGAGTGGAACAGCCTGGCCAATGAAACAGTAAATGCACCAAACTTGACGGCCTTCAAGAAAAGCCTGCCGTCTGACCAAGGCCAAACCAAACGATGTTAACTTTGACTTTATTATTAGTTTTATTATTTCTACTTAGTCTTATCATAGCATTTAAGCCTTACCTTAATTTTTAGTTTTTAGTTATACGCTCACGGGAATCTTCAGAATTGAAGGAGGTGAGTCACCAAGGAAGAAGAAGAAGAATAAAGGATTTATTATATGACTTTTTTCGAGCACTGAAAAAGAAGCCAGTTGCATGCACAATCAATGGCGCACGCTAAATCATTTCATTGGTTTAAAAGTTTAATGAGTGACTGTCAAATTCTTGAATGAATCCAGACGAAGTAAAACGATGCGACAACAGCGAAATTGACCTCGTTTTTACCCTCAAAAGGATATTGAAATGGCTTAAATTTGCGAAACAACGTTGAATTTGAAGCCTTAAAAGAAGAATTTCCATTCCATCTGGCCGCCAGCTTTTGATTATTGGACGTTTTGCAGAGTATTTGCTCGCTTCTGGAGCTTTAGTGGTGCAAACCTGCGGTGACATACATACTGTAAAAACAGACCAGTTAAGGTAACCATTTTAAAAGGTTATAACCAATTGAAATAGATAGTCTTAATCTAAAAATAATCGGTTAAAAGTATAACCCATTTCTTACCGGTGAGATCAACCAATAATTAATTATTATTTTTACCCTAAAAATTGGTTGTAACAATGAATGTTCAAAATAACCATTTTTTGTTGTCAAAATAAACTAATTAAGGATTTGGTTTAAAAGAGTGTAACTATTCTAAACCAGTCAATTAGAACATGTCAGAAACAACCATTTCTTATTTAGATACGAGTTCGTATCTTGTTTTTATTTTTCGGATGAAACTTAAGTTGAAATAAATTTAATCAATCATTATATTTACTTCGGTTATTTCTGAGACTGGATGATATATTAGAATACTCCGTTCAAAAAACAATGCAAAGCATCGAGTCATTGTCATGTCTTAGATCAGAAACGGCGTCTTATCCTATTTTAACACAGCCTTTTCCATTTCCGTTCGGTAATGAAAGCATTTTAGGAATTTATCTTATCAGGCACTTAAAGTCACGCGGTATTTTCCTTTTGAGGTTGCGGGTTTGTTTGGCTGATGCGTGAGCGTTTTTAATGATACGTATAATGCTAGATTTATCGCTAGTCGGTACTACCCATGGCACGGGATTTCATTTCTTTTCGATCACCGTAAGCCGGCCGTCTCAAACGGATGAATTGTAAACATTATGTCGAATTTTCAAAGAGCGGCTTTCCTGCCACCCGGCCCAAGGTAATTATGTTTACTGATTGAAGGTCATTTGTGTTATGTTACTTAACACCTCAACGTCAAAATTTTTAGCCAATGCGAATTAATAGAATTTCGTTCAAATCCAACATATTTCCGTTGATAGTCCTTTTGGTGAACAACCGCGTCCAAAAGGTCACGTAGAAGGCAGGTAAAGAGTAGAAGCTTCAGGGAACACGAGTCACTGCGTTAGCTTTCATCGACATCGCAGCGATAATTGTGCAAGAATAGTAAAGGTGGTTCTGCAATTTGGAAGAAGGAAAAGATTTTGGAGAAATGAAAGGTAATTGACTATTGTTGGTTTTGCTTTGATTCATCGTGCATGCTTAGGATCGTACTGATCGTAAACACATGAAATTGTTTCTTCTAAGAAAAGATGCTTACGGTTAACTATGTGCCTAATTCCTTGTATTTTCTTACTCCCTTATGTAAGATTCTGATGTGATTGTTAGCGAGAGCTGGCGCATCGGCATGGACGTAATGGATCTGTTGGACATTATTTGCTATTGAATTGCAAAGTGAAACCCTTCGGAACAACTTTCAAAGCGTGTGAACTGAAGTCAGTTCAGAAATGGTAAGTATTTTGGCTGGTTGCTAATTTTAGTTTAAAATATTACAGACGGGAGAAATGATAAATAAAGAAATGAGATTCGGTCCTCTTGCTGTGTATCGGCTAAATAACTGTTCTCTTGCTTCTTGACATGTGCTAGAATTTGTCAGTAATCGCTCTCGATGAGAGCGCCTTCATGTGAAAACGGATAGCTACTGATCTTGTTTTGAGAAACCTGTTAGACTATCTTTACTGTCAGCAATTACTAATTTTCATATATTCATTTTATTCATATAGAGTAAAGAAGTGGAAAAAAGGTTTGGTACGCTAGTAAAGACAGCAACATCACTGAGGCTTATCAGAAGCACTGTGTGAGTCAAGACTGTGGATGAACTTTAAATTGCCTGGCTCGAATGCACGATGGTCTGCAGGATTTTTTCACCGACGGTATTCTTATGCAGCGGCTCCCGTTTAGGGTACTTTTTATGGCACCAATATGGAGGTTTCAACGGATATATCGGTGGGAATCAACGGAACGTTTTCCTTTTCTAATTTTTTTTTGTCATGTAAGACTGGATGTAAGAACATTGTATATGCTATTAACACAGTTAAGTGCAACAATCGTGCTGTGAAGCAGTGTCGTCAGCTCTGGTAGGTTGCATGAATGGCGAGAAAAATATTGACTACTGTGTTTATATAATTATAGTAACGTTTGATGTGCAGATATTGTAACCCGTTTTGGGGTGAGGACAAATGTTAAAACAACTATTAAAAATGTTTAAAAGTACTATTATTGTGAATTTATTGTAATCCATTAATTATCGGTTAAAACAGCCCATTTGTTATAACCGATAAGGAATGGTTATATCTACCACCCGTTAACTATTTTAAATCGGTTACCACAGATTCATGGTAGGATCCAAAAAAACAGGGTTAGCATAACCATAAAAAATGGTTATTTTAACCAATACTTATGTGTTGACAAGGTTTGACTGTTTTTAAAAGTTAATATGACCGAAAACTTACAGTCATTTTTAACCAAAATAATAAAGGTCATGACAACCTATTTTTAATGGGTTGAAAAAATCCGTGTGGGTGAGATTAGAAACAACCATTGTTAATGGTTAATGTAACCTTTTTAAAATGGTTGTTCCAACTGATAGGTAAAATGGTTAAAACGAACGATTATCTTTGGGTCACTATAACCCAAAAAAATATAGTTACCACAGATTCAAACTATAACCATTTTTTTTTTGGTTGTTGTAACTGGTCCGTTTTTACAGTGCATGAGCTGAATATTGAAATTGTGATTGCTGAAAGCGTTTGGGATTTTAATACCACTTCACAGGAAAAGCTGGAACTTTGCTACATCATTAATTTAAATGCTCGACTCACCCTTACTCGACGTGAGCGTTAGAGGCTTCGGTGAAAAGATGTTAGGTTCGGACGGTGCGGCCGTGCCGTCTGCTTTCTTCCATTTTTGAAGATGTTACACAAACGACCAAGTTTGCAGAGCACTTTATTCTTCAGGTATGTCACTGACTTCAGTCTCTCTCTTTTCCGCCAAACAAAGCTGATATCAAGTCTTCAAGTCGCTTTACGTTTTAATTTTTGTATCAGCCGGTTTTTGCGGCAAATAAAATTCACGAAACTCGTTAATTAATTTGTTTGCTCTCATTCGCTTCAAGACCTATTTCTTTGTTGTCGGACTTCCTTTTGCTAGAAATAGACAGGAAATCTTTGTGTTATTTCGGAAAATAGTTTCATAGCGAAAATTTACGACGAAAAGCTTTTTCAAGTAGTGTCGGTAAAAGTTTTTTCGCTTGCAGGAAAACAGCGGGCGATCCCGAGCGGTCAAGATGGCTCCATCTTGACCGCTCGGGTAGCCAATCAGAGCACGAGATTCGCTTCATCTTGACCGCTCACGGAGCTAGTCATATAATGATTAGAAATATTGACTATGAAATTATTTTATGGTTTTCCAGTAATAGAAATCTTCTATATTAAAGCCAATTTACGGCTATTAACATAAATTGAAGAAAGTTAAAAAATTTCTAAGAATTCTTTTTGGGAAGACTAACTGTAACACTAGAGAATGAGTTGAGTGGATTCATGCTTCCCGTTGAAAATCCATTTAGTACTCTGGAATAATTCTGTAGTTAAGAAATTCTGTAATTGAGAAATAAACTATTCTTACAACGTAAGGGATTAGTTGCAGACGAACTTAACTGAACCTGGTATACCGGGGTTTAGTTTTTCTGCAACGCAGGCTACATGTAGTAAGGGATGGGCTCGTCATTAAGTGTAAAAATGAATGTCTCGGGGGATTAGGTCAAATGGTAGAGCGTCCGCATTGCATGCGGGAAGCATCGGGATCGATACCCGGATTCTCCACGTTGCCATACAAACTGTTATAATTTTTTATAAATCGTTTCTGGACGACTTGTCAATTCCAAATGTTTCAACCTTTTTTTTTTGTCTATTAAGTTTTAAATTCGAAGTAACATGTTTTGCGGCAGCTGCTTCAACATTAAGCGAGAAATAAATGACTTTTAAAATTCTGCCATTAACGTATGGAAATAAGTTTCTCGTAATTTCATAATTAAGAGCCAGTCTTAAATTTCACAACAAGAAAACGCCCAATGATTCTTAGTAAGTGAATCTGTTAAATATGTTTATTTCTTTGCTCGACATCTCTCGCACTGAACCGCAGAGCCAGACGTGCGCGGCATTGACGTGTGACAACCAAGAGAAAAAAAAATCTTAAAAAAGTATGTGTATAGAATTTGCAGGTATAGCCAGTTCCACAACTTCCGTTTATTTATTTATTTATTTATTTATTTATTTATTTATTTATTTATTTTATTTACGGGACAAAATTACAAAATTACACACAGTGCTTACAGTAGAATTACCTACATCACAGTACATTAAGTTGCAATGCGATTAAATTAAAATAAGGAAGCCTAATCTTAATAATACACGATACTAGCAATATGGTTAAATTAAAATGTACGGGACAATTACATACAGTACTTACAGTGGAATTACTTACATAACAGTACATTAAGTTACAGTGCAATTAAATTTAAAAAAGGAAGCCTAATATTAATAATACACGTTACTAACAATATTACAATTAATTTATATTGACAATTGCAATACGCAGTGGACAGTACAATACTTACGTTAACAAGAAACACGAACACACACACTAACTACTAAATCAAAGCTGCCCACGTTTCTTTAAATTGTTTTAGCTGGTTGTTTTTCACTGCTAAAGTGCGAAGAATGACGAGTTTGTCCTTTAGGCGCGAAAGAAAGCCCTCAAAGTCCAAGGTGCCAACGCTTGCATTTATAGAGAAAATATGATATTTAGCAATTATTATTCAGTAGTTGAGGGCAGTCCAGTAGTTTGAGTCGTGATCCTGATGCCAGCCGTATAGAATTACACTTTTTGACAGAATAATGTGACTCCAATTTGTAAAATGGGTCCAGAAGTCCGAGGACTGACAGCATGTTAAAAACGTTTATTGGGGAGATCCTCTACATCGTTCCCCGTATTTTTGGCTCGCCGTTTTTACGACTATTTTGCAGAATGCAAAATAGGAGTTAAGTGAGCGAGCGAATTCACTCGCTCGGTCGATCCTTCGGTCGGTCGGTCGGTCAGTCGGTCGGTCGGTCCTTCCCTTTTCCTTCCTTGGGTCGTAAACTTTTGTTTCTAATTCCGCTGACCAATGCATAACTTAACTTGACGATGAAATTTTAAAAATTTCTACAAATGTGAAATGTAGTGAAGCAATGGGTGATGAGGTAATTACAGCTATGTCAAAAGCATGTGGTGCGAGCATTTTCTTATTTGAAATGTTAAAAAAACCTAGAAAGCATTTGCTGTCTTAAACGCGGGCTCCTGGAAAGCAAGGGTTCTATGGCTGCCTTGACGTCATATGAAAACATTCGATACCTCACCGCGATCTTGGTCACCGCGATTTTCGTTACCGTGACCTTGCTTACCGCAATGGCGTTCACCACGATGTTCGTCTAATTTTCTCATTTTTTTGTGATGTCTTAAAAGTTGCATTAAAAAGTGGAAAAAATATACTAAACAAAAGCTAAAGCGTGTTTCCGGCCGGACTCGAACCGGCGACCTTCCGCGTGTGAGGCGGACGTGATAACCACTACACTACGGAAACGACGGTGCATGGAAGGGATTCACATTAGGAGGTCTTCTTGTATCCTACAAATATTCCTTTTTTGTGAGTCTATTCTTCCCATTGTGGCAATATTTTGTTTCTTTCATTTATATTCAGGCATTTTTGTCAGTTTCAAGAAATTTAAGACGCGATCAGGCGGGCAGAGAGATAATAAGATATATTAAAATAGCCGTAATTAACCAACAACAAGGTTTATTTGAACTGCAAACATTGCTAATAATATTTAAACAATAAATAAATTAAAAATACATACAGTTGCTGGTCACCCAAAATAACTAAAAAGCTTAACTAGTTGGGTGACCACATTTATTAATTTAAAGTAAATATCAGGTCAGAAAAGAGGCATTTTACATTTTACATTTTACACACTTAATTAAGTAAGTAGATTACAGAACAAATAATTCTTAAGCATTTAAGTACAATAATAATAAAATAGTAGAAAAAAAAGAAAAATACCAGAATATAGCAATTAGTAGAAAAACTTAATAGAAATTAATGAAATGCTAGGATAATTTTCTTTTAAATGAGTAAGGAGTTAGAATCTTCAATCTCTCATCAGTCTCATTCCTTACGTAATAAGCTTTCTTAACAAGGCCTGTGGGTTCAAAAAAGGGTCTTGGAAAGTGAGTGCTTTATGACGTGTAGTATATGAAATGATTCATATATGAACTGCGGATATATATGAAAGTGATATGTGATCTTCGCAGTGAGTTTCCAATTTAAGCAATTGGAATGAAGAAGCCTGAAAAAAATCAGGGCTTCAACGGGATTCGAACCCGTGACCTCCGCGATACCGGTGCGATGCTCTACCAACTGAGCTATGAAGCCACACATTGGGAGCGAGGTCAATTGTGAGTTCTTATTTTCCCGTGAAAGGAGTGAAATGACGTGTAGTATATGAAATGATTCTCACAATTGACCTCGCTCCCAATGTGTGGCTTCATAGCTCAGTTGGTAGAGCATCGCACCGGTATCGCGGAGGTCACGGGTTCGAATCCCGTTGAAGCCCTGATTTTTTTTTTTTTTTTTTTTTTTCAGGCTTCTTCATTCCAATTGCTTAAATTGGAAACTCACTGCGAAGATCACATATCACTTTGAGTGCTTTATGATAAAAATTTCACTGCTTTTTTGGTAGAAAAGTCATTGTGTTATCCTATAGCGCGACAGTCAAAGTCAATTGTGTAGTTTTACTCATTTGAAACTAAGAAGTACAATTTTTGTAAGGTACGTAAGGTTCAAAAAATAACAAAAAGATTTATTAAAAGGCACCGATGGGATTTGAACCCATGACCTCCTGTTTACTAGACAGGCGCTCTAACCAACTGAGCTACGGCTCCAATATGTTGTTATTCATTTATTCGAATTAAACTCTCCGACGACTTATTCATAGATGTCAAAGGCTTTGATTCATTGATCGGTCCAGTCCAAGCGAACTATTAGCCGCTAAAAGAGGCTGTTCCTTTCTTATGGCCTCGCCAAACAAATTGAGTTTGGCTGACCGATCAAACCACGTACAATCACATCCAGAAAAGCTTTTGTTAGCCAGGGTACAGAAAGATTTTCATAAAGTTTAAAGTAAAAAAGTATACGGACGAGTAATTATGTTCTTATCATTATTTTGCTCCTACCAAATAAGGAAGTGGGGGAATTACATTGGTCCTCAATATCTAATTTGCCTCCATCCATGTCCAATACACCCAAACTGAGTCGATTCGTCAAGGGTACCTGACGATTCGACTCCATTCGCGCGGAGTCAAACCGCATCACCGGAAGTCAAGCCATGAGACAAAATGATAATATGAACCTTCCGCGTTCTTAAAACGTGAAATCGAACTGAGTCGATTCGTCAAGGGTACCTGACGATTCGACTCCATTCGCGCGGAGTTGAACCGTATCACCAGAAGTCAAGTCGTGTTACGCATTGTGTCAAGCATGAGGGTCGTGTGCAAATGTTGACGATTCGACACGATTCGCGCGTATCGTGTCGAATCGTCACTTGTGAAGTCGAATCGTCACACCGGAAGTCGAATCGTGTCAGACAAGATATTTCTCATTTGGAAATAACAATTCCCATCCATGTTAGAGGATGCCACATCGCAAAAGACAACAATAAAAGCGTGAAAGTGATATGTGATCTTCGCAGTGAATTTCCAATTTAAGCAATTGGAATAAAGAAGCCTGAAAAAAATCAGGGCTTCAACAGGATTCGAACCCGTGACCTCCGCGATACCGGTGCGATGCTCTACCAACTGAGCTATGAAGCCACACATTGGGGGCGAGGTCAATTGTGAGTTCATATTTTCCCGTGAAAGGAGTGAAATGATGTAATGTATACGAAATGATTCATATGTGAACTGCGGATATATATGAAGGTGATATGTGATCTTCGCAGTGAATTTCCAATTTAAGCAGTTCACATATGAATCATTTCATATACATTACATCATTTCACTCCTATCACGGGGAAAATATGAACTCACAATTGACCTCGCTCCCAATGTGTGGCTTCATAGCTCAATTGGTAGAGCATCGCACCGGTATCGCGGAGGTCACTGGTTCGAATCCTGTTGAAGCCCTGATTTTTTTCAGGCTTGTTTATTCCGATTGCTTAAATTGGAAATTCACTGCGAAGATCACATATCACCTTTATATATATCCGCAGTTCATATATGAATCATTTCATATACATTACATCAATAAAAGCGTGATAGGGTTTGGTAGGGTTCGACACGATTTATTAGGCAGGGTAATTTTAAAAGTCAATGTCTTTCAAGGACCGGCAGATTAACGGTTGAAACAGTGATAAAATGGAAACTACTTGTGAAATGGTCTTTTTTCTTCAACTAGAGAAATACTAGTTCAAGCGTTTGTTTCCGTATGTAACACGTAAGACCACGTTGAAGCAAATATAAAACCTCGTTGTTGTGATTCTTTTTATGACAACGGTACCATGCGCAAATCGACTTCTGGGATGACGGGTCGACATCAAGGCAGACGAATCGTCTCGAATCGATTGAATCGAGTCGAATCGACAACATTTTTGACCCTCCCTATCGAACAAGTTGCAGATTTTTTCTAAGTGTCGCGCAAATTGACTTCCGGGATGACGGCATCAAGGCAGACGAATCGCCTCGAATCGATCGAATCGAGTCGAATAGACTACATTCTCGACCCTCCCTAACGAACAAGTGGCAGATTTTTTCTAAGTGTCACACAAATCCACTTCCGGGATGATGGGTCGCTTTGACCTGCAACCAAGTCGTCGTTTCAAGGCCACCTTCGTTCTTAAATCGACTTCTGTTAAGTCGATTCGTCAAGTGCCATGGTCGAATCGACTCACTTTGGGTGTAATTTATGTTGATCGCAATTAATATAAATTAATACTTTGCCGTTTGAAAGAGTGCGTTGAGAACTTGTGGCCTTCTTCGTCTTTTATTTGCACTTACTTAATTTTTACTTCGTTTTTTGGAAATGTTGGCCAAAGCATTGGCTCTCGGTCCCTATATTTTTGTCATTTTTCCCTATAGCGCTTTGTAGGGGTAAAGCAGATAAGTGGAGGAAAATGAGAGAATTAGCCTGAGAAAAAAAAGAGAAGAGAAAGCCGCCGAAATACTGGCTCCTCCGACACTGAAGAATTCGCCAAAACACTCACTCCCCTGGCGGGAAATCGAACCTTGGTCTCCCGCGCGACAGGCGGGGATACTCACCACTATACTACCGAGGACTCCTCGATGTATGTTGTGAAAATTTTACAAAGTACTGGCTACAATTAATGATGTCTTAGAATTGAAAGAGATTTACAGCTTACCATTTCGCGTAGCTTTGGATACAAAATTGCGTGAATTCCAGTATAAGTTACTTAACAGGTGTCTTGTAACAAATGCCTTTTTATACAAAATTGGTGTTGTATGTACACAAAACAAATCTTTGCTTTCAATAAGAGTATTTAATTCTAAAACTGAAATGATCTACCAACTCGAAACAATGATCGCAAAATCAAATAACAAACATTATCAGCTCATAATAAGATTTGGAGAAAACACAAAACAAATTAATATACAATCTCGCGCCGTTGCTGTAGCATAATAAGTGGTTCTGATGTAATTTGATAAAGAACTGAGGGGTGTGTGTGTATATGTAAACGTATGTATTTATTTGCAAGTCTTTTTGTTTATAAATTATTAGTCGCCCCAGTATTGTATTTTTCTGAAATCAATAAAAATTATCAAAATCAGGAGCCATAATGGGAGGAGACCGTAAGCGCGACATCCACGCACCCTATGATACGAGACAATTTTTATATTTTTAGAACAGGCAGTCACGCGCGGATGCGTGGGTTCTCGCGTCGATGTTGCCGGAGTTGCGTTACTAGTATCATGTGATTCGCGGGTAAATCTGCCGCAAAAGACTCTGAGGGAACGACTTGACTTGAGAACGAAAAATAAATCAGTCGTTCTGTGAACCATAAATTTTGTACGGACGCTATTTATACATTAGGCTGTGCAGCTTCCGTATCGTGCTAAATTCATCTCCTGGATTTTTGGTCAGTTAAGCACAGGACTAATCTAGAGAAGTTTTCTCAGTAAGATAATTCACCATGACTTGTTTACATTTGGATTGTACTTTGGTTAAGATGGTCCGCGGCTATTTCTGGGGAACGGAGTTGCTCTTTTCTAAATCAAGCTTTGGGCATGTAAACCTCACCCGATTTTTCTGATTTTTAGCAATCGAAAAAAAACAAATGTTCAAATTTTATAAAGCTTTAAAATAAAGAGCAAACAAGGCAAACGATCACGAGATATTAGCGCTTTTGAAAAAATATATTTATGAAAAAAAAAAACGCGAATATTTTCTAAACGGGACGATAGATTTTTTCTTATCAAAGTCAACAAGTTCAAATTATCCAATATTAATTTTTAGTGTAAGCAAGTTTCAACGAAATCGGCTGAGGAGGAATTTCTGCACAGTTGACTGTTGAACTTTCGCTTCAAAATATCATGCTCGTGTATAATTGGGAGCTACAACAACGTTCAAGCTATGCTAAGATCCCATAGATTATTTGAAAGCTTAATGCCAACTTAAACGTTGCTGAAAAGTATGGAAAGATCGGAAACTCCTAGCAAAAGTTGTAAACAAATGAGGAGGAAGAGGTTTACGGTGCGGAAATTAGAATTATAAAAAAAACTACGGATTTTTTTTTTTATATTTTTTAAGTATGAGAAAATACAGTTTATATGCAAACGGCTTTGTCTACTTTCGTGAATCTAGTCTCGATGAAATGCGTCGAATTTTTCTTGCCAAGATAGCTACTCCGCGTCTTCCATTTGAAAACCCTCGGGTAACAGTAAATTATTCAAACTTGCCGCATTCTCAAGATTATTTAGCACCTGGAATTGAACATGGCACTCCACATACCACATTCATTGCTAAATAAAATGCATGAATACAAAGCTCAGCCGCAATTTTAACCGTGGCATGTTTATTTCCAGGTGCTAAATAATCTTGAGAATGCGGGTAGTGTGAATAATTTACTGTAACAAGAGCGTTTTCAAAGCGCTCCAAAATTGAAGACGAAAGGTAGCTATCTTGGCGAGCCAAAGTCGAATCGGTTTCATCGAGACTAGACACACGAAACTAGATAAAGCCGTTTGCACATATGCTGCATTTTTTCATACTTGAAAATAAACGAAGAAAAATAGGTAGATTTTTTTAATTCGAAAAAAAATGAATCCTCTTCTGCTTCATTTGTTTACAACTTTTGCTGGAAGTTTCCGATCTTTCCACACTTTTCAACAATGTTTCAGCTGCACTGCGAATTATAATACAGGATACTAAAAGAAATATTTTGGAGCAGCATTAGTCGGATAAGTGACTTAAATGAAAATATTTTCATTCTGCAATATATATGTAATTTTATATGATATGAAAGTCACATGTAACTTACAACAAAGCATCAAGAAACGGTCGAAATGGCGTATACAATCGTATTTCGGCAAAAATGTGTTTTCATCCTTTTTTGCTGTCATTCTGTATTCTTTGGTTGCCCATATCGCTGCGCTGTGAAACGTTTAGAAAATTGTCTTGACCACTGTGTGATTCCTCGTACGACATGTTTAACGAGTCTTCGCGACTGGATTTGTCCGAAAAAAATACTACTGCAGACATCCGAATCACTTGAATCATCCTCACTTTCATGGCTACATTCAAAGAAGTGCTCAAGGAGACCTTGACGTAAATTAGGAATAGAAACTGATGAAAGAAAGCCAGTGTTTACTTCACTTGCAGAGGTTATTTTGGACGCCATTTTGTTTATATTTCTCCGCGCGACGTCCTCGCGAAATCCTCGCGGCAGTACGCGCGCGCGCCTCGCGGAATGACACGATTTGTTCTAAAAATAGAAATTTTGACCCATATCATAGGGACAAGGCCAGATCTCGCGCTTACGGTCTCCTACCATTATGGCTCCTGATCAAAATACAAAAAAAAAACGAAAAAAGAAATACTAGCTCAAAACTGAAAAATTCGCCAAAAAATTTACTGCAAAATCCCTTTTTTGTTTTTGTTACTGCACGATGTTATCTTTAGACCTGTAAATTAAATCTTCGCACAGGCAAATAATGAAACATGGCCAGAAAACGGGAAACAGAATAAGTGCTCAATTGAGCAGTTTAAAATCTTCACAACTCACATCGAGGAGTCCTGGTGAGTATCCCCGCCTATCACGCGGGAGACCGGGGTTCGATTCCCCGCCGGGAAGTGAATGTTTTGATGTCGAGCCAGTGTTTCGGCGGCTTTCTCTTCTCTTTTTTTCTCAGGCTATTCCTCTCATTTTCATCCACTTATCTGATTGATAATCTGCGAGCAATGTAAGAAAAAAGTATATGATAATCATTTTCTAAAAAATAATTATCCGCCTGCATTTTACAGTATTGCGCGATGTTGACTCAGTTCGATCTCTAAAAAACCACTTAACATACAAAACACAAAACATTTCTGAGCAGAAAACGATGTTAATTGCAAGCAATGAAAAAAAATGAAAGATTTTCTTGGCCTCCTGTGAAAAGATAGCAAAATAATTTCTCCCCGGCGGGGAATCGAACCCCGGTCTCCCGCGTGACAGGCGGGGATACTCACCACTATACTACCGAGGACTTCTCGTAACAGAAGGTAAAGATTTTACAAAGTGCTCAATTGAGCACTTCTTCTGTTTTCCGTTTTCTGGCCATTTTTTGTTGTACGAAGATTTAACCGACAAAAAGTTGAATTTTGAAGGCAAGAACTTCATTTGAACTCACATATCCGGCCACAAATCGGCCGCCATTCATGCCTGAAACTGAAAAGATGTCACTTCCTCAGCCGAGGCCGAGGACTAAAACCATTCCATCGAGGGGAGACCGCAGGACAGCTTTAGTCGCCACAAACTTATACCCGCTACGGTACGATACCTATCTTTTGTAACGGCGAGAAATCTCTTTATCGTCAACAACCCATTCAATCCGTTCCATGAAGTTTAGCACATTATCAAGCAGATGAGTGGAAGAAAATTCGCCAAAAAAGAAACTCCCCTTATTTTAATGCCTTGTTCATACCATACATGCGCATGCATGAGGACCTGTTAAGGTTGGGTATATGCATGTCTGCCGCCTGAATTTCAAAGCTTGTCATGTCGCAATTTGGAATAGGCGGCGTGTCGCTGTCGGAGTCTCGTCAGTTTCGTCTAAAGACGGACGCAGGAGTTTCAAAGTGACTTAAATAAAAGGCCCGCAATGCATGCAGAAGTGGTTGGAAATACACCGTATTCTGTAGAAGTACTCACATTATTCACTGATTTCCTTGTTTGGCTTTCAATGCTCTGAATCTGGACATAGCGAGGGAGACAGAAGCAAACAAAAATGAAACCCGAGAATTGACATCGTTGATTAAAGCATGATTTACCTCTGTAGTTGACAGGCTGAAATTTCTCTCGGTGCAAACTGTTATTAAGTGCTCATTAATCAGGCATTTACATTCCCTATATTAAATGAGAAGCGGGGTCGCCTGTGCAGGTTGATATTCTAAAATGAGTTGCTTAAAGGGTGGTTTCCTTTGTTGAACTGCTGTGAATACTTAGGTTGGAAGTTTAGTATCTAACTAATTCTGGATGTAACACAGAACTGAACTGAGCTGCTTGACATCTCAGTTGTACAATTCTTGCTGAATATCTTTTATTGTAATTCTATACGGCTGAAAATGCAACATGGTATACAACTAGACGGTCAGAAAAGCTTCCATAACTGTGGTTCTACTCTCTAAAAATACCTCATATTGATTTTCCTTTCAGCGCTTTTTGTTTGAATGCAGCCGAAAATGGTCTACATGTACATGTTTACTGACTGTACGGTCTCTGGTGCAGAACATGCCGTTAAGTCCAAAATCTTGTTATCATTTTGGTAAAATGCTTACAGTTCCGGGAGAGCGCAGAAAGTAAAGTTGTTAAGCCAGTGAGGACCATGGAGTGAAGAGTACTTCCGTAAATCAGGACATGTTTAGCATAAGTTTTTGTTCACTTTATAGGAAGGTATAACTACATTGTACACAGTATTTTCTGCATCTTGTATGAATATAGCTGACGCAGGTTATAAGGAATACGTAGCTTGACCTGTTTTGCAAAGTTAAAAATTTCTGTGAAGCGGTTTTAGAACCACCATAAATTTTTGATAATTTAAGATGGCTCTCAAACCGCTTCGCAGAATTTTTTTAACTTCGCAAAAAATTTTATCTTAACATCTTAACATGCTCATCATAATGCAATAACAAAGAATGGGACTCACCAAGTACTTAAAGCTAAAATTAAGGGTGTTTGTTCTGATTCTATGAACCAATCACGAAAATAGCCACAACTTGTTTGCCAATGATTTAGCATTGGTTGATAAAATTACCGTAGCAGCAAAAGATAAAGAGTGATAGTACTGACCCATCAAACTGTAAGAGCTGGAAAATGCTGGAAATCATCACCATCCACCTTAATTGACTGATGTATACTATTAGGTAAACAGAACATGAGTTTTTCGGGAACTTTAATTTCGCAGTTGACATGGTTTTTAAAACTTTTCCACCAATTAAAAAGGACGTGACGTGATAATTCTGTGTTGTGTTCCGTTGCTGCGAGGCGCGCTGAACAAAAACAATACCTTGTCGTTCATTTTTCGTGGGGATTGTCAATAAAGTTATTTCAAAAGCTGCAGGTGTAACCGGTTTGCATAAAATCCAATTGACAACAAAAAACCGCCATCTTGCACATGGACAATATGCCTGCTTTTCCCGCGAATTGAACCTTTGTTTTCGTCAGAGTGAGTCGCTTGTGTTTGATGTGAACATGAGAATTTTTTCAATTTCTCTTGCATAAGGAAACGAAATCCACAGTATAGTGGGTAATTGACGGCCTTTCGCGCGCGAGTTCTTTGTTCTGGTGGAGCCTCTGCGGCTAAAACAATTAAACAAATGAATATGGGATGAAATTTGAAGTCAAAACAGTACATAAACCTTCATAGGATATACTAGGTTGCGTTCGGTTTAATTTAGTCTTAAACCGTATTCGTTGTGAAATAAAGCCATTCACAGATTTCCCAAGTTATCATAATAGACGGAGTCATTATAATCTATTCTCTCTATTTGTTACAAAAAAATGGCGAGATTTTTTTAATCCTACATGCTGTTAAAACACCGTGTATGATGTCCTGTTTAGAAATATCTACGAGAATTGAATATAACCAGTTTCTATAAAGTTATGTTAACTTCACTTTGTACAATCGAAGCCGCAGTAAGCACGAACAACCACTCAAACAACTCGTTTTTGCATATCTTCTTTTATTTCATATATAATAATATCGAGGCGTAACGGAAAAGAATTTTAACAAACAAGGGTAGAACAATTACCTGTCCCATGGCATATTTCCCACGCATATAAAAAAATATATTTTCTGAACTTACGTTTTTAATTTTTGAAGTCATATTTACTCCCAATTTAGATTTCCATTTTTTTTCACAACCCGTGTTTGAGAGCTCGAGGTGGACGGCAAATAAAATGAAATCCTTTTACAAAAAGTATATCAGATTTAGTTTGGTTTTAAGAGTGAATGTCAGTAAGAATCAAAGAAAATCAAAAAAATGTGGCCACGGTCAAAAAATCGATTTCGCTCATACTTTGTCAGTTTGAAGGCCTAGGTATGTAACTGAAAGATATGAAGTTAGTTTTTCGAAATATTCAATTTAACGGCAGAAATCCACGATAAACGGTCATCGTACCGGAAGCTCAGATTTCACTTCTCGACGATCCGAAATTTTACACTTTTCAGCTTCACGCTACACAGACGTTTCAACGGCAGTGAATCTTTGCTAAAGCTAGTTGTATAGATTGACTCTTCCTTAGTCGAAATATAGTTCTTATTTATATCTCTTGTTATTTCTGAGCGAACTGAGCCTCAATCAAGTAGACACACTTTTCTCATTTAACCAAAAGTCTAAAATAACCCAAATGTAGCTGGCAAAAAAGCTAACCGGTGCTGCTTCAAATCTTCTGATATTTGAACGAGAGAGAGTCCTGTCATTGAATGTTAAGTTTACGGTTTCAGATTTGTGGGATCTAGTAGCAATTTCGTACGAACGTCGATCAAAGTTCGACAAAATTACAATTCGGCGCCTTTGAAATGAACAACTCAGCACGTGACATGTAACACGCAACAAAAGAATAAATATATTTTCCAGCTACAGGCAACACAGTAAAATAAAGTTTAAAGTTGCTAACGTTTCAGACGTTTGGAAAATGGTATTTATCATAAAGATTGCCTACATTATAAAAAATACTAAAAATAATCGCACTTCAACTGTCCCTGATTAATTTGTGTCACGCACGAGCGATTCTGCCGGTTTCGAGACAAACACATATTTTAGATACATTTGTTCAAAGTAACTATTTCTTAATAATTTAGTTGTTGATGACATATTCATTGTCCAAGTGTTCGCTTCAATAACGAGGAACTCCCAGTTAACTTGCTGTAGAAAGAAAAAGTTATATTGATGAAAAGCTTTTTGCCGTCGCTAGACAGTATTGAGAAGTAACTGTTCCCATGAAAACTAAATATTGCATTGGTCTCACCGGCGCCCTTTTCTTACTTTGGATAGTATCTATATCTTATAAGCCGATAGTTTATCGCTGGAGAAGCTTAGAGACATACAGAAAAACGAGTTCGTTATCGTTCTTTAATATCGCCGGTAGGATTAGACGGATGTAGTACAATGTAGTTCCTTGACTTCTGTCATACAGCTAAAAGCCCCACAAAATTATACGTCTTGAAGAGTTCTGGCACTGGAACAGAAGTAGAAGTGACTTTGGTAAGATTTGGGTGTTTTCAGAAACCGACAAACGCATTGAAAATTAATGATTATCTCTCACGCACATCATGTGTACACGATTGCAGCGTACCGGAAGTTAGGAATGTGCCGCGAGACAGATTTGGTTCTCAGTCCTTTTTGCCCTTTTGGTACCTTGATCCCGGTGTGATCGTTAGATAGGGGTTATTTCAGCTAATTAAATAAATTTAGAGTGCGTAAACGTACAGCTAAATGAACAGTAAAAAAAATAATGACCTTTTCACACATTTTTTAGGTTACTTTAGGTTTTAGGTCGGGCATTAAAATGGGTATCAGTTTTTTTTATTTTCTCTCCTTAAAAGGGTCAGGGTTCAGGAACCTTTGCACGGGACACAAAACCAACGGGTAAACAAACAAGTCCTAATTAACAAAATAATGTGTAACTATAGATAAAGTACACAGATAGTACATGTATAGCATATTAGATTTCCTCGCGTTTGTTTATACCCTTTGGTTCAAGGGTTTGACCTCTTTCGATAAGGTACGCTTCCCGTTGGTTTTGTTTCAACGGTATTTTTTTTTAATTGTATCTTATTACCTATTGTCTTGGTTGTTTAAATTGTAACGTCTTTTCTTCAGTTGTTCATTCCCTGAAGAAGTCAGGCCGTGACTGACGAAATATTGGAAAATATATATATAGCTCAATCCAACCGTACGGTCCGCCTTTCTGTTTTTCAGTTTTTTGTATCCCAAATTTTGCTGATCAGATCCACCAGGATCCGGGTCCTTTGCTTTGCCCGTTGGCCCTTTCTCAAGTTTTAAGTTTTCGGTTGAAATATGTTGAAGTAGTTTCGGTATTTACGGCATAGAGCAAGGAGGGTCTGAATGGGGGTACCTCGATAACACTAAACACTTAAATTTTAGGCTCTGTAACATGAAACAGTAAAATTTTAGGCATTTTAACACTAACAGTAAAAAATTCACTCTAACAGTAAATTTTATCCAGAAAGAAACAAAAACGGCTTGACAAAAGCCAACATTGCTTATTTAGTATATCAAGACAATTTCCGCAATTTTCCGACGATTCCCGATCATTTCTTAAAATTTCCGAAGACCAACGATGATCACCGGGAACTACCGAAGATATCCGAAGGCTGTCGAAGGTATCAGAACAATATTGAAGATTTCCGAGGAGAAATCCGAATTTTTTTTTATCTTTTCATCGCTATATTCACATATGAAAAAGATATATTTCTGACAGCGTAAAGATACGATTTTTTTTCTAGAAATTTAAGACGAATTTCATTAAGTTCTTTTCTCTAGCTTTATAGTTTCTCAATTGGTTTTAAAACTTTCTAATGAACTAGAATTAACAATTTCGGGAGGCAAGGAATTCCATTGGCATATGGACCTTGCAAGAAAAGAAAACTTTCCTACCCCTTACCTCCCAAGAGGCATAGTCACATGGTAGAAATTTAACTCCTCACAATATCACGTGGCAGAATTCTCAAAGAAATGAGCTAGACCAAGAACGTGGCACTTATGCAGGTATCAATGTAAAGACGTAGAGGTGGTGGTGGTAGGGGGGGGGGGGGGGGGATCGGGCAGAGGTGGGGCATTTGCATTTTTTAGCAATTCTTTAAATGTGATCAAATGCCCCACCTGGGTGAAAAAAGAAAAAAAAACATACAGATCTTTAATGTGTCAGTAATTTAGACCGTGCTTCTTGAAAAACAAATTCAAATGGCCTTATTCTGGGGAAAATGTGAAATCAAATTCCCCAGGGTGGGGACAACAGTAGTGCTCAAATGTTCCACATCTGCCCGATCCCCACCCCTCCCTCTCCATCTTAACATTGATACCTGCATTACCATTTATTTCACTTTGTCTTTCGTCTTCTAGAAGAAATGGAATTTCCATCTGCCACTGCTGTTGAGTTACTATGCTGAAGTTTTCAGTTAAACCCTTTGAAATACGCTTTAATCGCAACATTTTAAGATCAAATTCCACCATTCCAAATTTCCTCGCAAGCTCTTTGAGCCAAGGAACTCCGTAAGATCCTTCTTGATGGCTACCACATTGCTTTGAGAAGCAAGGCCAAAAGTGACACTACTTCTGTGTCTTTCAAATGCAGAATCTTCCCTTTTCCTGTACAAACTGACCAACACTTTGACAACACCGGAGGAAAATCCTCTCCAGGGGCGGATCCAGGAATTTTTGATTGGGGGGGGGGGGGGGGGGGTCCAAACTTTGGTTCAGAAAGGACTGTTAGGGGGGGGGGAATTAATTATTCCCCCACCCGCCACCCCGACCAGTCGCAGTTGTACGTTATAATTTCTTGGTCCCTTATACTGTATAAGTGAATTCTGCTGGTAATGGATGTACCCTTGGAACGTGCTCCTCTTGCGCGTTTCGAAACAGGAGAGCAAAGAAAACATTGCGTGCAGAATGTAATTTAATTAAGCGAAATATTTTCACGTCTATTAAACACTGCAAGCAGTTGAATGAAAGAGTTTTGTTTTCATAACTGAGAACAGCTTTCAAATAGTCAATACATGGAAATAACATTCAGATCAGAATTCAATAACTATTATTATCAATATACGCGGCCAAATTGAAAACCGCCCTCTTGAAAACACGCGCTTTGCGGGCCGCAAATGACTCCTAGCGGGCCGTTAATGCATTAACGGCCCTGCAGCTGATTGGTTCTCGGTTCATCATCCGATGAATATTAACCAATCAGGTCACGTTTAATGACGCGGGAAAACGATTTAGGTGCGAACAGCTTGCGTACAGCAAGTTTTAAAGTAAAAAAAGTCTCGAACAGTTTCTCGCTGAGCGAATAGTGTTCGAAAAGAAAAATCAAAGCCTATTTGTTATGAATGGGACAAAATGCAGCTAAAAAATTCGGATGTAGAAGCAAAAGCACAAGGGGAAGATATAAAGAGAGCAACTTCTTGTTGTCTTACGAGAAACGAAACACAACAAAACAATGGTTCACTTCATTTTGTGCTTCTCGGGTCGAGCTAAATTAGCTGAAGCATTGCGGGGATTTTACGCCGAGGCTCAACTGGAAAATGTAAGTTCGTAAATTATTATTATCCATTCATTTTCAGAGACAAAGCAGCTCTTTTTAACTACACCTAAACGATACATGGGCCTCAGTGTAGCATAGCACAAAATTTTCAACGCGAAGTACTTGTATTATTGAACATGTAAAGCTCATTAAATGTGTTAGTTTAAGCTTATATCTGGATGTTCAGGGATGTTATTTGGCCTTGTATATTGCTAATAATGATAATTAAATGACTTTTTTCGGGAATATTGTTTATTTGCTCCCTTGTAGTGTCATTTGCGGCCCTTGCGCTTCGCGCTCGGGCCGCAAATGGCACTACGCGGGCGCAAATAAACAATATTCCCTCAAAAAGTCATTTTATTGTCCTATTATTGTCCTATTTCATTCTGCCTTAACTACTTTTTGGCAAGTTTCAATATTTATGCAAATTTCGCGCGAAATGTAATTTGATTACACTATCTTGTTTTCAAGCTCCAGATTGAATCTTGAATGGTGAATTTAACAAAACTCTTTTTAGTGAAAGTTGCATTCTGTGAATGAAATCCTGCTTCAGTTGAATTGAACAATCAATTGCTGACTACAATCTTATTTCATTTTCCATTCAGTTATTTTTTGTTTATGAACACAAATGTCACTTCCGGAAATTTTTCATCAGAAGATGTCGATTTCACGTTGCGTTTCCCAGGGATTATAAAAAAAACAAAAACATGCAGCTGGAAGGAGAACATTTTCAGTGGCTTCAAACTTGAAAACGCGGATTCATATTATTCCCCCAAGGAAGGTTCTGTTGTGTGTCACATGTCACGTGCTGAGTTGTTCATTTCAAAGGCGCCGAATTGTAATTTTGCCGAACTTTGATCGACGTTCGTACGAAATTGCTACTAGATCCCACAAATTTGAAATCGTAAACTTAACATTCAATGACAGGACTCTCTCTCGTTCAAATATCAGAAGATTTGAAGCACTTCCGGTCAGCTTTTTGCGTCGCTGGATTTGGGCTATTTTAGACTTTTGTTTAAATGAGAAAAGTGTGTCTACTTGATCGAGGCTCAGTTCGCTCAGAAATAACCAGAGATTTAAATAAGAACTATATTTCGACTAAGGAAGAGTCAATCTATACAACTAACTTTAGGAAAGATTCACTGCGGTTGAAACGTCTGTGTAGCATGAAGGTGAAAAGTGTAAAATTTCGGATCGTCGAGAAGTGAAATCTGAGCTTCCGGTACGATGACCGTTTTTCGTCAATTTCTGCCATTAAATTGAATATTTCAAAAAACTAACTTCATATCTTTCAGTTACATACCTGGGCCTTCAAACTGACAAAGTATGAGCGAAATCGATTTTTTGACCGTGGCCATGATTTCTCTGATTTTTACTGACACTCACTCTTAAATAGCGAAAATATTCGCAAAATCAGGTATTGTCATAACTAATACATGGTTTACCATGTCGATTGTTCGTTTGACTAGTAAAAGTTATTATTTCCATATTAACTAATGTAGAAAAGTAGAACTGCTAGTTAACACCATCAAGTACTAGCAAAGCTTTAACTGTAGCGGTGGAAACTGTCGTTTCCCATGAAACAAGAATATCAACAAATAAAGACAGCCTTTTTTTGAAAAAGAAACAATGAAATGGTGTGGGATGAAGGCCGGAATCAAAACAGACTCGTATTTTATTGTATGGCGCTGTTAAGTTTGGTTTTTCTAGTCGGCACTGTCGTCATGGACTACACAAGTAATACTAGAATTGTATTCCGTTCAAAATTTGAGTGAAATTTATTTCAGCTATATGGTTATGGAATGAAACTCTTTGTGGAAATTTATTAAAGGTAATCCTAAAGATTAGGGAGTCTCATATCTATAAGTTCCTCGGCCAATGCAGGTTTTGGAACGGAAAAGGTAAAGAAAAAAGTATTTTAAATCAGCCAATGAAATATCATCACTCATTTACCTATTGTCCAGTTAAAAACACAAGAAATTTGCTGCTTTCTGTTTTGATTACCGAACAGCAGCGAACATACTCCTTTCTTACCTGTATTGTAACAAAATTGTCAACGGAAAATGGAAAACGTTTCGCTGCCTTCCTCCGTGAATTTGTCTGACCCAGACATAGAAGATTGCCATTATTTGCAAGGCGTTGTCTGGAAAAAGATCTACCTGTCAAAGCACGCGTACAGAAATCTGCTTGCTTTAATTTGTCTTAATTCTCTAGCAATCATTCCCACGATCCTGTTGAACGCACTGGTCATCTTTGTCGTGGCAACAAGGCGCCGACTGCAGACCAATTCGAACATCCTCCTGGCGTGTTTGGCGGGAATAGATTTGCTGGTCGGGCTGGTAGCTCAACCCATTGCTATCGCCGTAAAGGTTAAGCGAGCATTCAGCATTGAGCCATTTTGTTTATTGGAAACGGTATTCACCATAATCCTTTATGCAACGGGTTGCACTTCGTTGGGTCATCTCGTGTTGATCAGTATTGACCGCTATGTTGCCACAAAGGATGCCTTGAGGTACCGGGAAATTGTTACAAAACAACGGATAAAAAATGGTGTACTTGTAGTTTGGGCTATTACTATGGTTCTCACAATTCAGGAAACTGTCTTGGCTGTAATAAACAGTGGAACTAAAGGTTACATAGTATATTGTACTTTGGCTGGTGTAATGTGCGTTATTATCGGCTTCGTTTACATTGCTGGTATCTGTTACTGTTATGTGTATATATTCTCAGAAACACGGCGACAGAAAAAACGCCTGCAAACTGAACAGTTGCCTCAAGAAGAAGCTAAAAGAGTGAAAAAGGGCAACAAGGCAGCCAACACCCTGGCATTAATTTTGGGTGCGTTAATAGTAACGTACTTGCCTATAATAATACTTATTTTAGTGGTAGCTTTTTCTACATTAAAGCCCAGCGTTACAGTGATTTTTTCCAATTGGGCATCAACTGCCGCTCTGCTCGGTTCTCTTGTTAACCCTATTATTTATTGTTGGCGTAATAAAAAGCTTCGGCACGCTTTTCTTGAGATTTGTCATGTAAGACAACCAGAAAACAGAGCACCAGACCTTGAGATGAAAGAAATACAACGCCATCGACCCGAAATTCAGCCTTCTACTTGTGAGGCTTTTTCGACGGCCGTAGTAAACCAAGACCCAGTTTTGCTGTCATTCAGTCATCTCAAAGCCGAAGAAATTGTTCATATTGAGGAAATGGATAACTAAATCTTGTAAATATTACAATTTTATGCGCAATTTGAATGGTTAATATTTTTCTCCTTAATGTTATTGAAGAAATATCGTTATCTATGAACTGTTGTTTAAGATTATAAATAAATGTATGCAGGCCTGTAGAATTGCGTTTAATTTTGTTTTTTCTTTCTTCTTAGGGTATTTTTCATGTTAAGGAACCCAGAATTAAAAATCAAAGTGGCTGTGAGCCACTGAAATTCGGAAAATATATAGCCTTTGTTTACTTCATACATGTATATAGTAACACAAATAAAGGCTGCATTTTACCCAACCCCCTACCTGCCTCACAAGACTAATTGATTACTTCAATTTAATATTAGACTCTCTGTCGACCGGCGTGCAATGCGAGTGTTTGTTATTGTTTTGATTCTGGCGCTGAAGAAAATCGTTCGAAAATCATAAAGATTCAGGGTATTCATGGCCTAAAATAAAATATACCGGTAGAAACAGGTATAAAATGTTTGCTTTCGAGGTCATCCAGCTAAGAAATACTTTATTTTGAATTTTTGACCTCGCGTCGTGGGGGCGCAAGCTACAATTACAATTACAAGCTCCTGTCGCCATACGCGTCATTTGAAAACAACTCCATACAATAAATTTCCTTTTTATTTGCTTTTAGAAGCACATATACACAGTATATATACAGTACTTAGTGCTCTTAAAATACTGTTAAGATGTAGAACTAGAGCAATGAACATTTCGTGGCGATTTTCATACCGCGGTTTGGAATTCCTGCGGAGATTGTTTCGATAAGCAGTCACGTTCTAAATGCTTTCAGTTCGATCTTTTTCAGTCCGAAAGATTGCCATTACTAGCGAGTAGGGGAAAATTGAAGCAAAGAAAGCACTTTTCATCGAAATAAATTTCAATTAATCTCAATAAAGCTTACTTGGTACTGGAAGAATCTACTGGCAATGCGAAGGGAAATAATTCTGCAGCGATTCAGTGTCACTCAGCTTACTGCAACAAACATGAGCAGTTTTCACTTTGCCTGTATCCGAGGTCATCTTCTTTGTTTCTCCATTGATTCTGGGCAGATTTTCTTGAATAAATCTTTTCGGAAGAGCCTCTGGTTACAGTCTAGGCCTTACGCAGGCGATTCTTGGCACCCGCCATGCATGGCTAAAAGCATATCGCGTACCAGCCGTTGTTTAGCTTTTCACACATGTAACAAACGAACAACTTACGACAAAATTCACCTCAAAGTTAAGAACGATAATCAATCTTTTCATGAAAAGCAATAACTGTTGAAAAATCGCGATGGATGCCTCGGATTGTAAAGGATTGAAGAAATTGAAGAACAAATTGAGGTTTTGTAGGCTACGAAACCTCGGCCGAGGCATGCAATGCATGCCGGTCGACAGAGAGTCTTAAATTAATTAATTCCATTTTTGTCTCGTGTCGTCATGACGTTGTCATGACGACACGAGAATATGCGAGGGGGAGAAGGTGCATTCCAAGGTGCATTCCATGCGCGTTTGCTTTGTGAGGCCGCGGAATTTTCCCGCCATGTCAATATTTTTCCCGCCATGTCAAGATTTGCTTTGTGAGGCCGCCGGATTTTTGCGCGCGTGCGCCTGTTGTGAAAGAACAAATAATTTTTGTTTATAAGTGGGAGTTCAAAAATATTGCTGCATTGAAAGTTTTTTGCTTTTCTGCTTATTCATTGTAATCGTTTGTCGGTTGGGAGTGTTTATTATAAATGGCTTTTCAGTTGAACAGAATTGAACTTTAATTTAAGGGAAAATCACGGCGTAGAATGTAAACAGTGAAAGAGATGTATTAAATTTGAGCAGTTTTATTAGATGAAATTTTTGTACATTTTTTAAATGGAATGATTGAGACAATTAGGAAAGAGTGTTTGATTTATGAACTTGCAGCGAACGCAAATTCTTAGTGGTCCAACAGGCAATACAAATGGAACAGAAATAAGGCCCCTTTTAGCTGGCGACAGTGCCTATTCACTAACGAACTGGCTAGTGAAACCTACCCGGACAGAGGACGCCTGACTCAGGAGCAGAGAAAGTTTAAAACCTAAAGTTCGGTGCGCTACCATCTGTAGTGGAACGAGCATTTGGCATGTTGAAAGTTCGTTGGAGAATTGCGTTGAAAAATGTTGGACAAAAAACGAGCATCCTAAAAAAGACTATGATTGCTACGTGAGTTTTGCACAACAATTGTATGTATCGTTTCAATAACAGAAGATAAACGATTAGATAAAGACAATTATTTTGATGCTAAATCTTTAAAAATGTCAACTATGGCGTTTGTTTGTTCCATTTGCCTGCTGCTCTGGGTGTCACGGAACATTTCAGCTGATCGTTCAAATCTTGCGTTGTCCTGTTCCATACTCTTTTCACACATTTCAATAAAAGAACTCTGCATGCCAGTCTGGAGTCGTACTTTCTCCCCCTTTCTTTACTCAGGATGTTGAAATAGGGGAAGCCTTCTTTAATTTTCTGAATTCCATCTTCTCCAGTCGAGCGAGATCGCTGCTTGAACTCGTACTCTAGATTCTGCTGCCGTTTCTTCACCTGCTGTAGCATTCTCTGGCTTTCTGGACACCTTTCTTTATACGAAGAATAGATATCGTTCCAGATTTTTATTTTTTTCTTTGTGAAACTCCTCACAGCTTACTGAATTTGGGGGTCCACGCTTCAAGAAGTTCGTGCGTTTCTTTCTCAGTCCTGTCAGCAGACTTAACGCGGGGGTTTTTTCGTTTTGTGTTTGCCGTAGCAAGTACTTCGACATCACTTGTAACTGAAGACTGAGGCGATGGCATGCTTCTTCCCAGTAGAATTGGTGATCATCGAGAAATGTTTATCAGTACGCTGAGATGAAATCATTTTAAGTCGGCTGCATTAGGACCATTAGGGGGCTAAAAAAAAGCCTTAAGCTTGACTTATCTTACAAACATCTCAAAAGTTAAAGGGCAACTCTTGGCTTGAAAACTATATTTCAGTAAAAGCTTCCGAATGTTTCCAAAATTACACAGGAAGCAAAAAATTTGAATTCAGAAGCTTTTTTATCGGTTAATTTTAACGTAAAACTTCGTAGTTTACCGCTTTTGTGACATTTCGCCATGAATCCTTCGATTATGATCACGAGATGTGATACCTCACAGGCGTGGAACCACAACAAGTCACGAACATGGCTGACTCAAATTCTTGCAGTGAGAGCTCAACTTCTGCTAGCGACTCCACTGATTTTTAGAGAGCTATAGGCGGAGATATGTCAGGGGATGATTAAGAACCTTCTATGGTATTTCAACCCTGGCGTTTTGAGCCTCCAGGGAAAAACAGCGAGACAGAGAAAGGGAGTAAAATATCGAACCTCCTCACCGCCGACGGCGACGAATGGTGAGTGAATTGAAGTCCTAAATGTACAGGTTCTTTCTCTATTACCTCGGCCAGTTGTTTGTGAGCTAAGTCAAACCTGAAAAGCCTTGTTATTATTTGCATATACGCGAGAAGCTTAATTAAACATGCTTTTATACAACCAAACTGTTTGCTGCATTTTGTTGTTTATATTCGGTCTTCAAATATTTTTGCTCATGTTTATTACAGTTATCACAATAGTATAGGTTTTGAGCTTCAGCCTAATGTACACTATCTATCTTGTGCGTTTGAAAGCTTGCAAATACAGAAACGCAAGTTAAATTCTTTGTCTCCTTTGTGTTACTGATTTTTCTAAATTCTGCTCGAAAACGAAGAATTCTGCCGGCGAAATGCTAGCTACCGAAACTAGACTATAATGCTCGAAATTCTGCGGCAGATTTTATCTAGAACATACTCAGGCTTGCAGTTAAATGTGGACAAAACTCTGCTGGGTCTCTTCACTTCTTTTGTTGGGAGAACGGAGTTTGCGCTTTCTGTAGTTGAAACAACTTGCCTCGAGGAAACTTTGTTCAAGGTTGTTCGTGATTGTATGCGTAAAACTGTAGAATGATTTTGTTAACTGATTACTGCCACCGGGACTATTACACGACCCTGTAGTGCGTGATTTTATATTTATCGGTATAATTAAGTTGTCATGTTTTTATTTTGCAATTTCTTATCTTTTTGCGAAAAGTACCCCCACGAAAATCGAAAATTGTGCTGTGTTTGGCTCCTTATTACTTTCGCGTTTGCTTGCGTTTTAATTCATAGTTTGCATTTGAAATGGTCGTTGCGCTCTTCGTATCTTCCAACTTTTGGCATGTTTTCCTTTAGTTATCTCGTCAACTGACATCTGCTCGAATCTGCACACGAAACTCTTTCGTGGTCAGGCTAGGGAGGGTGAAGGGAAAGAGCGTGACACGCTTTCATACCCGGGTTTCATGCTACTCCCCAGGTTGCCTAATTTACAACAATTGTTTCTCAAAAGGAATCACAGAATAAGTACTTCACGCAACACTTCTTCTCTTAGTTATCCGGATATTGTTTTATATTTGATTCTCCATTTCTTCGTATAATTTTATATCCCGCGAGAGCGCCTCTGCTAGCGCGCGGGGAAGTGGCTTCTTATTGCGCAGTACTGACCTGCACGCAAATCACGCGCGCCTTTCGAAGGCATATAAGTCAAAGAAACACTACATTTGCTGGTGGGAATTGCTTTCTATTTTGCCAATTAACAGCAGGAGAAATCTGAGGGTGGCTACAAATTTCTCAACAACAGAATCAAAATATTCGGTCTGTTTCCGAGCGCGTGGATTTCGCTTACATATAGGACATATAGAGGCTCAGTATTCCTGCTCATAAATGAAGAGATTTCTGACAAATTATGGGAGTCAGCACTCGCAGACCCTTTTCAATTTACTATCTACTCCAGACAAAAGGCATCTTTATCACGATATGGTGCAAGAGAGGATGCATCGTATTATCAAGCTATGTACATTTGCTGACCTTAGAAGGCCGATCAATCTGACGGATTTGTTTCGTTTCACAAACACATGATTTACTCTTTTTAAGTTTATTTCCTTTCATATTTAAGCACTGAAGCACTACCTTTTTTATCTTGGACATCATTGAACAGCATAGGGTCTTTCTCTCCTTGTCATTCTCATTTATGAAGAGAAGCTTGGCGTGTTTTCCTCTTATCAGAAGCAAAAGCAAATCTGCCTTCCACACCTGTGACGTAGCATCACATGACGTACCAAAATCCGAACGTTTTCAAAATGGCCGCCAAATTGGCGTAAAAGAAAATTCGTAGTAAATTCATTTTGGCCGATATCTAATAAAATTTACCTTCTAAAGATTCCTCTTGCTATAAACAACTTATAGAAAAAATAAAAAAGTCGGGGTAAATTTCCCAAGAGTTGCCCTTTAACAAGGTCAAAGACGACCTCACGCTAAGAAACCCAGATAAGATGTGGTGATATTCGGCCGGGATGGGAGCTGAAAACAGGAGCGGTAAGCGGGAATTTCAAGAAAGAGCCGGAGCGGGATTTTGTGTTTTTATGCAGTCGCGATGCGAGAATCTTCATGGAAAGTTTTTTCGTAGCTGCATAAAATTTGACTGGAACAAATTGCTTGATCTGTGCAGCGGTGTAGGGTTTCAAGTACGGAATAGGTTAATAGTGTAGTGTGTCAAATTTATATAGTTGCGGTTACACATCGTCCTTTTAACATGGTAAAAGGGCTCTTTACCTCGGGAAACTCACAAATATTGAGGACGTTTTTTTGGTAAATATCATAAATAATATCAGAAGTCCATAACTATAGTTAGTTAGTTATGGACTTCTGATAATATGTGCTCTGTTATTTTGCTTTTCCGCGTGCTTTGTAATTTTGTTTTCCCGGGTGTTTTGTCATTTTCATGGCCTGTTCGCCATTGTTATTTCCCGCTTATGAAAAAAAAAAGACTAAACATTATCTCAGCAAAATGTTCCCCCAAGGTAAATTTATGGCGGTATAAAAAAGAACAAAAGAATCGCCCATGAAAGTTACCGAGGCAAATAGGTAGGTTTTCCAAGTACCCCAAGATAAAATGACCAATCGCGAGGCAAACCTCAAAGATAAGCAAATAAAATAAACAGAGAAATTTGAAATTAAATATGATGGCGTGAGGTTTAGATTTCCTGAGGTCAACTTTGCGTGTTCAAGGCAGCAAAAACGTGGTCTTTCTTAGAATCATGGCTTGATGGCTTGCTGATTTGTAAATAAAAGCTTTTTTTTTTTTTTGGAAATTTGGCGTTTAAATACAACACTAGTCAAGGAAGATCTATAGTGCGTTTTCTTATATGTATTTCGATTTCATCTCAAGGTTTAGAAAAATCCAACAAAGAGATTTATATTAACGGAGTCTTCGCCTTCTATTTCTTCGCTGTCTGAAATACTGACATAACAAAGCAGTAGAAGACTGTCGAAAGAGTACAAATAATAAAAGCGAGATGATGCTTAGCAAGCACCCTCGAATTACCCATTTTCGCATTTCGCGCCGAAAACATCATGAAAAATTGACCTTGGTAAAGTGCTTAGTGTGTGACCGCAAACACCTCGGTAACGTATTCCCGCGGTGAGTTTACCTTGGTGTTATTTACCTTGGGAATGCTATTTGCCTGGGTATGTGTAAAACGTTCGTTACAAACATATCGGCATTTCTATTTTCAGCGTTTTCGTCACAAGAAACATGTATGAAATACTCTATTTTCTGATATTGTTCTTTGATCGTTAAAAACGGGCAATAGATAACAAAAGAAATGGAAAACAGCGCAAAACGTCGGCGCAAGGAGGTGAAGTGGGGGACGAGTGCTTCGAGTAACGCTCAATTCCTCTTGCGTTCAGTTTGCGTCGGAAATAGAGAGGACGGACGTTTTTTTGGTAAAAATCATAAATAATATGTGCTCTGACATTTTGTTTTCCCGCCTGTTCGCCATTTTTATTTCCTACGAATGGAAAAAGAAGACTAAATATTATCCCTGCAAAATGTTCCCCCGTCTCTGCTTTCCCTATCCCCGGATATGGTAAATTTTCTAAGAACACCTATATTTTTAGTGGCGCGAAAGTCTTTAATGAACTCCCTGTAAATATTGCAAGCATAAATAACAACAACAACAAAAAATTACCATCTTTATTATTTACAACATACAAGCTTTTTGCGGCCTAGCAAAACATTTACTTTTATAATAACTATTTAGTAAAGTATATTTTAATCTCTTTTTGACTGACACGAGACAGCCCAAAGGGCCTTTGATAATTTTAATCGAGGGAAGGAGTGAAATCGGCCCCATCACCAGAACTCGGAATTTTCCGAGTTAATAAATGAAAATTGCTGATAAATGTCTATAAAGAATTTGGAATAAAATGCTGTAGATCGCGGTGAAAGTATAGGATTCGCAAATGAATGAGATAGAAGGGCAAGCTAAGGGCAGGTGTTTGAGATCACGATCGCAGGAATCTAAGCATTAATGCGTTCAAAATTGTTTTGCCCAAACATCCTTTTCCAAAAGACTTGCAAAACCTCTCGCTAGAAAGAAGGGATCAACATAGCTAAATTGCGGTATTGATGTTTATTGATGCGTTTATTATAAAACCATTTTTATACAGTGGCTTATTCTGGCTGAAATATAATGAATCTAAATGCTGTTATATGTCTCCGCTTGATTTTTTCCACAAACATTGCCAACATTTTAATAGCAGTAACTAATCAGTTTTATGAATCTCTGTTGTTTTTTGCTTTCTTTTATTATTTATGATAATAATGTAATAAAAATAATTTCAATATTTACTTTCCGCTTCATTATATCATGTCTGCATAGCATCATATTGCACGCTGTCCTTTCTTTAAATTTGTAACGTCCGAGTTTACCCAGAGTCATTTAGTTATTTGTAATATCCTGAAGAAGAAAGCCAGTGCCTTTCGAAATATTGGCACTGAAATTATATTTCTTTACTGCTAAATCAGTCTTGCTCTTTTTCTGTTGATTTATGAATCTGCATATTTCTTTTGAGTCCCAAACCATTGACAGGTATTCAAACAACAACAGGCAGTATTTTCGCAGATGTTTTTATTTGGTAAAGTTACACGTAGTTTGTATAATCCTTGCTTAGGAGAAATTACGAGATCGAACCTGAAAAAGGTTAAAAGTAATATTTTTCATTCGCGGTTATATCGATGTGGTATTGTTTTACGCTTATAAACAATCTTAAAAGAAGTGAATCATTTTATGAAACTATACATATTTCTATTTCGTCCAAAATGAAACCATATCGCCCATTCAAGCAACTTCATGTAGTATTATTTTCGCAGATGTTTTTAGTTGGTAAAGTTACACGCACTGATCCTAGCTGAGGGGAGATCGAATCTTAATCAAAGATCTCGTGACGCGTGAAAACTGAAATAACACTTCGGGACGCATTCCTACACAGGACGAAATTCTAAGAATCCGTAAACGGAAACGTCACAGAAACATGTGAAACCGATCCGGAAACACGACGGATAACCTGTGTTTCCGTTAGCGGTTTCGTGACGTTTACTCACGTCTCCGTTGCTGCGGTCACACCGGAACCGTACCACTTTTTGGCATTTCCGTTCCGGAAACGTGACGGAATCACGTAGACTTGAATTTGCACGTTTCCGCAAGACCGAAACGTAACGGAAACATGGAGTTGCATGTTTCCGTCATGTTTCAGAAATACGGAAACATGTGATTTCGTCCTGTGCTATCCAATGACGTTTTTATCGCCCACAGCGAAAAGTATTCCCTTGACAAATTAAAACAGTCCCTTGAGAGCATACAAAAATGTGGGCCAGAGAGTGCCAACCCAATGCTCCCAATTCTTACCATTTTTTTTGTACCAAGCAAAATAGTCGAAAAAAAAGGATCAGAAGGTTTTTTTTTTTCATCCGTGGTAAATGTCGATGTAGTATCACATTTATAATAATTTTGTTGAAGTCACTTTCAGCAACGATTGACTCATTTACAATCATTCCAGAGAAACAGTTAAACAATGTGGGTTGAAATGTGGAATTACAACAGTACTTAAATCTTAACATGTATGTATCAGGTGATATGCTTCTGGTATCAGTTACTGATTTTACCCCTTTTTTTATTCTGTAGTCTAACACTGTATTTGTTGGCAAATATAGCTATTCACTAATCACCACAAGTTGTGTTTAACTCTGTCCGGTCTAGTTCTTATAAAAATTGACGAGCTGGTAATAGCGGCAACTGACCAAATCTAAGAAAGTTATATAAAATATCGTGTTGAGAAATAATAGTGTTAATTAACCGACATAAGTGTATGTAAAACAGTTTTCGAAGCACCAGCTGAGCGCATATAATTTAAATGTCACCTGTATCAAGACATATTATGTTTCAACATGGTACTTTTCAAAACTTTTCAAGCACGTTAACGGGTCGTGACAGTTTTTTTTTTGTATTTTAATACTTTATTTGATTTTATGGTTTCTTACAAAACATGTATATATTGTTGTTACGAACATATTGTTGTTACGAACACACACACACACACACACACACACACACACACACACACACATTACACTTACAGGAAACTCGCTACACTTCCATTTTCCTATTACACAATACAATACTATAAACTATAACTTACATACGCAGTACAAAGATTTTAACATGTTATGACAGATTATGTTTCTACCTCAATATACCTGCCCCATTTTTTTTTTGATGGATGGGCCATTTATTATTAAATTGAGCAATCTTTTCCTCAAGTTGATAAATTTTCTTCACTTGTGCTTTGAATGCAATAATGGATGGTTTAACCTTATTGCATCTACACGAATATATATATATTTTTGCAATTAACAAAATATGGTTAACAAACCAATCCTCCTCGTCAGTAATACCAAACATTATATCTTTATGACAGAGGGATTTAATTTGGATATTCTGGTGGCCCATCCATTTTATAACTTCTGCCCAAAACTTCTTGGTATAGTGACAAGTTATAAAGATGTGTTCGAGAGATTCGTCTACTTCCCCGCAAAAAGAACAGAGTGGAGATGAAATTATTCCAACTTTACTAAGGAGAACATTTGTTGCAAGACATCTGTTAAGAAGTTTGTATTGAAATTCACGCGATTTTTTGTCCAAAGCAACACGATGTGGTAAGCAATATATTTTCTTCCAATCCAATTCACCATCATTTTCGAACAAAACATTGTACTTAAGCTGAGCTGTAGGTGGAGTAATGATTCTGTTTCGGAGTTCTTTGTAAATAGTCTTCGAAACGGCCTTACTGATTAAGACATTTTGCCCGTTTAACTGTAACTGGACTTGATTTTGTAGGTTAAAGGGCTCAGTGCCAGTATAATTATAAGTTTTAAGAAATCTACGATATTCTGTTGGAAGGGCATCAATGACACAGAAGAGCCTAAATGCATCTAACGGAGAAATATCTAGTTCCGTAACTTATGTTTTGTAATAAGCTCGTTATTTTCAGAGATAAGGTCTTCTAATCTACGTATACCTTTATCTGCAACACTACGGTTATAGACTGATTTGCCATTAATACAAATAGTTTTATTGTTCCATAGGATAATGTTTGAAAGATCACCACTATTTTGCCTTGCTGCCGAACATTCTGCGAAATAATTTAGACACTCTTCATAAAAAAGCTGGGAGTTTGACAGGCATGATTTTAACATCAAAGTCACAGCATAGAATAAACTTGCCACCAACCGGTTTTAAATAATGTAGTAAAATCGTTTTCCAGCTGCTGGGTTGTTTACTTGCAAGTCTTTTGCAACAAAGGATTCTCTGAGTTTTTATTATAGATTCAAGGTGTGGAACTATGAGTCCACCATCCTCGACCTCGCTGGCAAGTGCGAGACGTTTGACTTTGTCTTTTCCTTTCCGGCAAATAAAGTCAAAGATGATTTTATTAGCTTCATTAATAAATTCTTTATCTAAACAGTGTTAAGTCTCCCCACCTCAACATTTTTAACTTTTTCTTAATAGATTCAATCAATTAATCAAAGTTCAACTTTTGTTTAGCTCTATTGTCACATGTAAAGTAAATTCCAAGGATTTTGAGAGCTCTTTTAATCTTTATACCTTTGAAGTCGACATGATCAGAGGGCGAGTTTCCATGATTTCCAAGTAACATTATTTCTGATTTTTCACGATTAATTTTAAGTCCAGAACACCCTCCAAAGACTTCTAGAAGCTTAAGAAATCTTGATATAGAAATGTCATTTAGTAGAAATGCCGTTAAATCATCTGCAAAAATTTCCAGCTTAATTTCTTCCCCGTCTACCATGATTCCCTGGATGCTTTTGTTGCTTCGTACGCTTATACTCAAAATCTCCAAAACAATAATAAACAAACAGGAAGAGAGCGGGTCTCCTTGCCTTACACCTCGCTGAACTTCGAAAGGGGCAGTGGCAGTGGCCATTATTCATCACGCAACTTGATACATTGTTATAAAAAGTCTTGATCCAATGAATGAACGAAGGTCCAAAACGAAAAGCATGGAGTGTGCGAAACAAGAAATCCCTACTTACAGAGTCAAACGCTTTCTTGAAATCAACTGCAATCAATCTTCCTGGAATTTGATATTTTTTTGTGTCATACAAAATGTCATCGATGGATCTTACAGCATCACAAATAGTTCCGTCTTTCACATAAGCACATTGATTATGATGTATGATCTTAGGAAGAACAGCTTCTAGTCTTTTGGCGATCGCTTTCGAGCCAATTTTTACGTCAACATCAATGAGCGATATTGGTCTCCAATTAGATATATTTCTTCTTTCTTTGTCTTTCTTTTCAATAAGTGTAATGACAGCTCGCTTTTGTGAACTGGACAACTCTCCGTGATCGTAAGAGTAATTTAAACTCTCCACCATCAGATTACCTACAGTGTTCCAAAAGGTCTTATAGAATTCAACTGTTAGGCCATCTTCGCCTGGCGATTTGTTGTTTTCAAATAGCTGGAGACTTTTAAAACATTCGTCAGCAGTGAATTTCCCTTCGCAAATATGAGCATCTTCAGCAGTAAGTCTGGGTATTTCAGGATTCTCAAGAAAAGAGTCCAGCAAGATTGTTGACGGATTTAAATCATCATTTTTATAAAGTGCCGAGTAGAACTTTTCGATCTCATGCATAACATTCTTTGGATCAGTAACTAAGGTACCTTCCGTATTGAATACTTTCCGGACGGAGCTTTTTGTCTTTTTGTGTGCCTCGAGATTTAAGAAATACTTATTACTCTTCTCACCTTTTTCATACCAGGTTGCCCTTGATCGAATAATTGCGCCTTGAGCAATATTTTCATATAAATTGTCATATTCTACCTTTAAAGGAGAAGTTCACTCCAGAATGGCCATTTATTTTCTTTACGCCAATAAAACGTTCATACAAAAATATGTTATTCACCAAAATTTCAGCATCCAACGAGCGCTAAATCTCTACGAAATCTTTCTCTAAAGTAGCCCAAAATTCGACAACTGAACGCCGCCATCTTGGAGCCAGTAATGTATGCGTGACGTCAAAGAGTTCAGCCTGAAGTTTAGCGGGAAAATTTAAATACTCGAAACTCCTTGTTTCTTTGAAGTGGCTTTTGTTTGTCAAAATGCCTGTCTGAAAGGAAAGAAAAGGTGAAAGGTTTTTTGTATCTCTTGGAGATCTGTTTGAGAAACATGGAGCTGCACAAACAGGCATTTTGACAAACAAAAGCCACTACAAAGAAACAAGGAGTTTCGAGTATTTAAATTTTCCCGCTAAACTTCAGGCTGAACTCTTTGACGTCACGCATACATTACTAGCTTCAAGATGGCGGCGTTCAGTTGTCGAATTTTGGGCTACCTTAGAGAAAGATTTCGTAGGGATTTAGCGCTCGTTGGATGCTGAAATTTTGGTGAATAACATATTTTTGTATAAACGTTTTATTGGCGTAAAGAAAATAAATGGCCATTCTGGAGTGAACTTCTCCTTTAAGTTTTCTAATTGTTGAAGGTTTTCAGGGGAGGGGCATTCCACACAGTTTTCTTCGCAAGCCTTCAAAGAAGCCTCAATGTCAGTTATATTTTTTCTTTTTTTCCGCGCCTTTTCTAGCCATATAAATTAAACTATAACTCAACAAACTTGCAGGAGCGGATGAACACACGTCCTCACTCGATCATGGTCGCCCCAATCCCCCCGAAGAACAACAGTTGATGTGTTCGCTAAATTTCGATAACTCGCATGTAGGAGTCCCCGGTAGTATAGTGGTGAGTATCCCCGCCTGTCACGCGGGAGACCGGGATTCGATTCCCCGCCGGGTAGAATATTTTTTTGCCACGAACCTAGGATAATCTTCCATTTTATTTATTCCTTGTAATGAATATCATTATTTTCTTCTCTGAGAGGAAAGTCATCATAGAAATCGAAAAGGCAACAGCCTTATAAAATAAAACGCAGGCAAAATAATTTTAGAAAGTGATTGCCGACGGTATACCTTTTCCTTGCATGTATACACACTATCAAACAGATAAGTGAAAGAAAATGAGAACCTTAAGAAATAGGCTGGAAAAAGAATGAAAGAAAGAAAGAAACTGCCAAAATACTGGCTCGAGACTGGAAAATTTGCCAAAAAACGCATCTCCCCGGCGGGGAATCGAACCCCGGTCTCCCGCGTGACAGGCGGGGATACTCACCACTATACTACCGAGGACTCCTACATGTAAGTTGATCAAATTTAGCAAACACATCAACTGTCATGACAATTCGATGGACATGACGACGTCTTAAGGTGGAGGTATACCCGATTTTGAGTGAAATTTTAAGACGTTTAAGGAAGGGGTAAAAGAAAGAAAATTATTTTTGAAACACCAACAGACAGTTGACCCCCACGCAAGAGCACCGCAGGTTGTCAGGGGACTGTTTGGGTGTCCATATACTAATTTTTAACTTCAAATTCTAATTTTAAAATCACATTAAATCTTTAATATTTCTTATTTCTCCAAATTTTACAAATCCTTTGAGAAAAACTATCTCTTTTCAAACATCCCCAGAAATCACCAAAAAATTTACAAAACACCGCTTAACATAGCTTTGTGAAATAAGCATAGAGTTTTTAGATTACTTGAAACGTAGACGAGATATTCGCATTAAACCAAGTTTAGCGGTGGAAAAACAGGCTTCAGGTGTACCCCGCCTTAACGTGCTTGAAAAGTTTTGAAAAGTATCTTGATACAGTATCTTGATACAGGTGACTCGAGTCATTTACATTGCTCGATGAAAGCTACTTGTAATTTACGTTTATGCGTCCGTCAATTCTAGCAGTGCCCATCCCCCCCCCCCCCCGGGGCTAACCCCCGGGCATTTATAGCATTTCTTTAAAAAAATTTCTCGGGGTGGGGATCTAGGAACCGGGCAAATGCCCCGCTCGCGGGTTGATTGTTTTCAATCTCTCAATAGGTGATATAAAAATATAATATAAGTTGTTGCTTCCTAGCAATGAAGAAATATCTAAAATTGAGAAAATATACCTTTAAAAAGATCCACGAACGTCCACGAGCTTCACTAGTCCTTGATGGACTAGCTAATCTGCAACGTAGTCCACGTCTTGGCCTTGTCCACGGTTTCGAAATCACGTGTCAAATGCCCGGGGGTCGAACCGGGTACGCAAATGCCCCACCCTCGGGACTGGCAACATTAGGAAATGCCACGTGGTTGCCCCCCCCCCCCCCCCCCCCGGGGGAATAGGCACTGGTTGAATTGACTGATGCATTAGGCGTGAAATGTGTACTAAAATTCATATATTATGGCTGGAAACGTATTAAGGGTAAGCGTATTCAGAGTTGGCTGTTTTTGTGTCTAGTGCGAAGCACAAACACGATGATATAACGCTAAAAAGTTGGCTAAGTACTTCATATGCGACTTCATACTAAGGTAAACAGGAGGGTTACCCCCTAGCGTTCCCACATTTCTCCTTTTTTTCATTGACATGTTAACAAGGCAGCTTGGGTTACCCTAGCACTAGGGTAACCCTAGCTGAGCTAGGGATAACTCGCCTACCCGGGACAGCTTTATTTTGGCTTCAAGAAGCTAAATATGTTTAAAATACCAACTAAAACAGCGAACTGTGACCAAGAAACATCGTGTTCATTCACATTTTGTCGTATTTTTGCATTGGAACGGAATTATTTTCGAATAACAGCTTCTTACGACAAAATTTTTGGTAAAATGTCTGGCGCTACATATGTGAGGTCATTCCATAACATAATTATTTATAGTTTCTTCGTCAAACGCGTCCCAGCAAAAAAAAATTGTGCTTGGGACGTAAATGAGCTTGGAAATTAAAATATGATTTTACTTGAACTGATAAACTGCGTAACTAAAACGAAATTCGGTTTTGGCACTAAGATTATTACCCGTTACATGCTTTATTTACAAGGTTAGCTAAAGCGAAACCGGTGTTAGTCGACCCGGGTAGTAGGATTACCCTACCTGTAAATTTTTGCTTGTATACCCGGGGGGCTATCTTCTAACCCTCTTGCTAGGGTTACCCTGCCACCTTGTAAACAGGGCCTAACCAAGTTCTACTAAGGTTTCTCACACGTGACAGCGTACACGAAGTATTTTGCAATATTCTTCTCTGCGTAATAGTAATCGATAATCACTCGTTTTGAACTCGTAACCCGAAGTAAACAACCGATGACAATGTATAACAAACGGAACAAATCTAATTTGAGAGAATTAAAGCATTAACTACGTCAACAAATGTCAACACATTGTGTTCTCACGACAGTCGCGTACAGCTAAATAAAAGTATTGTTGATGTTCTATAAAACAATATTTTCTCGGACGTTTCGAGACTTCTGTTTCTTCATCAGCGTGAAAAATGCTGTTAACAGATAGCACACGCAAGACCGCACAACCAAACGGGATGAACATTGACTTTGCTTTCTTGTGACAGAACAAGCACGCGCTTATGGCGCATTTTAATTGATTACGCGCGCGCTCAAGTTGAAGATATTCGTTAGCGTCCACACATGGGCAAATAGTAGACGCTAAATTAATTTATCAGAGCGCGTGCTTTACTTAGGTTATGCCACAAAAAAAGATATGCAGCGTCTACTTCAGATAGCTTTCCTAGATCACCTTGCACCTGTTTATTACTTCTACCCGTATTTTTTTGCTACACTGTTGAAGCTTGATATTTTGACCCTTCCTCCACACCTCTGGTCTATGCAAACTATCAAGTTTTAAGTTTTCGGAGTTACAACTTTAAACAAAAACTTCAACAGTCTGATCGATGTTCGCGCAGTTCAAAAATATTTTTCCAGAGTTTTTTTTTTTTTTTTTTGTGGCGATATTCGCTAAATCAGACTCTGATTCAAAGGAGCAGTGATTAAAAGAAAAAATAAACCTTACCTTGTCAGCCGTGACTCAGATTCCGCGTGAAGCCACAGCTCAAGCGGCTCGAAAGTTAATTACCTTTGTGAAGTTCATAATATAACAAAAAAGGTAGTTCAACGGACCCGATGCTTTTTTTTCCCCTCCCCATATTAGAGAGATGTTTTGTGATGGAGTATTAAAAGAAAAAAATCGCGGTAAAACATTCCATTGATTTTTTTATATAAAACGTGGTATCCGAGTGGTATCCACGGTTTGCTGTGAAGCAACGCAAAGCGCTCAAAACAAGATTGAGTCATAGAGTATTTAGTTGTTATGACAATGCGTGTCGTATTCATTTGTGACGTCAAATTAGAGGAAATCTGGATTGTGAACATTTTTGCGCGCGAGAGAATAAGGAATTGAGAGAGAATTTTTTTTTCTTCCGAAGTCCCGTTTTTCTTTTTGATGTTATCTCTTGGCCTCCAAAAGAAATCTTCGTACAGGCCAACAACAAAGACACAAAACATGCCCTGAAAACGAAAAAGTGCTTAATTAAGCAGCTTGTAAAATTTTCTCAAATCACATCCAGGAGTCCTCGGTAGTATAGTGGTGAGTATCCCCGCCTGTCACGCGGGAGACCGGGGTTCGATTCCCCGCCGGGAGACTCTTTTTTTGGTAAATTGTCCAGTCTCGAGCCAGTATGTTGCCTTTTCGATCTCTAAGATGACTTTCTGCACAGGAAAGAAAATAATGATGTTGATAATAAGGAAGGGATAAAATGGAAGATTATCTTATGGCAGATTCGCACTAGCGGACACGTTTAAAATTGTGATAACATCTTTGACAAAAACAAAATTGTCGCGACAAGTCAGAGACATTTTGAAGAAAACAAAAGGTTTAATCATTATTACAATAGCTCTGCACGTGCTTCTGGCATCCTGGTACATTTCTCAGCACGGTCGTCTTGTGCAAGCATCAAATAATCAGGCAGGTCCACGTGGTGAAATATTTTAAAACGATTTGCATTTTAAGTGTGCGTGAAGTGATGTTTTTGTGTTGACCTGCGGGGAAAATGTGGCAAGTAAACTACTTCTTTTCCCTTCCATTTATCGGCACAAACTGGTTCCCTCCGCATTCATTTGTTCCAACCCCGGCATTACCATCCTTCCACGACCTCACCTCGGCACACAAACATATTTTGCCGCCTATCGCGGAAAAATTTTCCCTGTTGTTTTTTAGTACAATCCAGACCAAACACAATAGCTAATCAACAACGTTTTGTTATCTGGTATTATGAGGGGCGTTGGAATGCGACAAGTCATGACTTGTCCTGCCTTGAGGCAGGACATCGGCCCCTTGAAGATTTGTCCGTTTTGACAAAATTTGCACTTGTCCAACAAGTCGTTCGCACTTGTTTTTGCGATTGTTTGACAAAATGTATCACGCGCGCAACGCGGACCAATCATAAGACAACTGCTTCTTTGTTTTCCTGAATTGTTTGACAAGTTCTGGGTCTCCAAAAACGTATTCGCACTTGTTTTCTGTAACAAGTGAAACACAAGTGATGAAATCTACCAATTGTTACAAAATTTGTCCGCTAGTGCGAATTGGCCCTTAGGTTCCTGGCAAAAAAAATTCTCCCCGGCGGGGAATCGAACCCCGGTCTCCCGCGTGACAGGCGGGGATACTCACCACTATACTACCGAGGAATCCTCGATGTGTAGAAATTAAATTTAGCAAACACATCAACTGTCATCAACTGTCGATTGACATGGCGACGTTTAACCTGTTAAGGTGCTTGAAAAGTTTTGAAAAGTACCATGTTGAAAGATAATATGTCTTGATACAGGTGACACGAGTCATATACATGGCTCGTTGGAAGCTACTTGTAGTCTACGTTTTGGCGTGAAATGCGCACGAAAACTCATATATCATGGTCTGTACACGTATTAAGGGTAAGCGTATCCAGAGCACGCTATGTTTTTAGTATAGAGAGCTGAGAGATTGATCAATAGAGGTCCATTTACCTCTGTGTTCTACAACCTCGTTTCCAGGTTCTATGGAGAAAAAGCCCGGTTTTCAACGTAGTTAGGTAACACGGATTAATTTACTTAAATTGGCTGAGTTCATAACAGAACAGGTTTCATCTATTTTCGCTTGTAACTGGGTTGATCGAGCATTTTTTGAACCTTATAACCACACATTACTGCCAGTTGATAACGGCTGTTCCCAATCAAGAGGTAAACGAACTGACAGTAACATATCAGCCTTCCAGAGATTGGACTGAGTGGAAAATATTAATCAGATAGCAATCACGCGAGTGACTTCAATATCGGCCGAGCACGCAACTCGAGGACAATATGACGAACACGCAAACATTACAGTAGAATAATATTATAATCGGGAAAAACGTTTTGCGCGCATTCTATAGCGAAAAATATATTGTCATCTACAAGACAGGAAAAATATACTTTACCCCGACTGAATTTTAATTTCTGTTGTAGTTATGACTGAAATAAGCTTTAGAGTAAGTTTTAATAGCTTTTCTATCAAGTTTTAAGTTTTCGGAATTACAACTTTAAAGAATAAGTTCTACACTCTGATCTATGTTCGCGCAGTTCAAAAATAATTTTTTTCAGAATTGTTTTCTCGTGGCGTTATTCGCTAAATCAGATGCTGATTCAAAGGAGCAGTGATTAAATGAAAACATAAACCTTACCTTATCACCCGTAAATCAGATTCAGTGTGAAGCCACAGCTCAAGCAGCTCAAACGTTACTTGCGTGAAGTTCATAATATAACAAGAAAAGGTATTTCAACAGAACCGATGCTTTCTTTTCTCTCCCCATAAAATATTAGAGAGTTATTTTTTGTGGAGGTACAGTTACACAAAAAATACGACGGGTGAAACATTCCAGTTATTTTCTTTCTAAATCGTGATATCCGAGTGGTATCCACGGTTTGCTGTGAAGCAACGCAAGCGCTCAAAACAAGATTGGATCAGAGTACTTAGTTGTTATGACAACGCGCGTCGTAATCATTTGTGACGTCAAATTAGAGGAAATCTGGGTTGTGAACACTTTTGCGCACGCATGAATAGGGAATAAAAAGAGAAATTTTGTTGCAAAGTTCCGTTTTTCTTTTTGATATTATCTCTTGGCCTCCAAAAGAAATCTTCCTACACGCCAACAACAAAACATGGAAGGAAAACGGAAAACGAAAAAGTGCTCAATTGAGCAGTTTGTAAAATTTTCACAGTTAACATAACGGAGTCCTCGGTAGTATAGTGGTGAGTATCCCCGCCTGTCACGCGGGAGACCGGGGTTCGATTCCCCGCCGGGGAGACTCGTTTTTGGTAAATTGTCCAGTCTCGAGCCAGTATTTTGACAGTTTCTTCCTTCCTTTCTTTCTTTCTTTTTTTTTTCCTGTCTATTTCTTGTGCTTTATGTTCTCATTTTCTCCACCTATCTGTTTGTTAAGATATAAGAAAAAGGTTTACCGTCGGTAATCCTTTTCTGAAATTACTCTGCCTGGAGTTTATTTTATTACGCTGTTGCCTTTTCGATTTCTCTGATTTTCCTAACAGAGAAGAAAATAATGTTGTTCATCACAAGGAAGGGATAAAATGAAAGATTTTTCCAAGTTCGTGACAAAACAATTTCTCCCCGGGGAATCGAACCCCGGTCTCCCGCGTCAATGGCGGGGATACTCACCACTATACTACCGAGGAATCCTCGATGTGAGAGGCGTAAAATTTAGCAAACACATCAACTGTCACGACAATTCGATTGACATGACGACGTTTTAACCCGTTAACGCGCTTGAAAAGTTTTGAAAAGTACCATGTTGAAAAATAATATGTGTTGATACAGGTGACACGAGTCATTTACATTGCTCGATGAAAGCTACTTGTAGTCTACGTTTTGGCGTGAAATGTGTACGAAAACTCATATATCATGGTCTGCACACGAAATAAGGGTAAGCATATCCAGAGCTCGCTGTTTTTAGTATAGAGAACTGAGAGATTGATCAATAGAGGTCCATTTACCTCTGTGTTCTACAACCTCGTTTCCAGGTTCTATAGAGAAAAAGCCCGCTTTTCAACGTAGTTAGGTAACACGGATTAATTTACTTGATTTGGCTGAGTTGCTAACAGAACAGGTTTCATCTCTTTTCGCTTGTAACTGAGTCGTTCCCAATCACGAGGTAAACGAAGTGACAGTAACACATCAGCTGAAGTTTAAAAAAAGGTTACGTTCCAGAGATTTGGACTGAGTGAAAAATAATAATAAGATAGCAATCAGGCGAGTAACTTCAATATGCCCATCTTGTAGATAACACCATTTCTAAGTTTTTGACGTCAGTGAAAACTACAACTGAGAGAACAAGCCACACCATTACCCATGATGAAAGTTTTTTCACCCGAATCGTACTACCGTTCAAAGATCAAAAATCAGCTGACATCGTCAGAAGAAAGCTAAGAGAGTTGAGCATTAAAATTGGAAAAACGCTTCAACCGGTCTTCATTAGTAGAAAAATTGAGAATGATGTTAAGATCAAAGAGAAAAAGCCTCCATTAATCAACCAACAAAGCGTTGTTTATCGATTCAAATATGGCTTGTGCGATGCAAGCTATGTCGGCTTCACACGCCGACACTTATATCAACGCGTGGCTGAACACCAGAGCTCAACTATCAGAAATCATCTAAAGATGGAACACAATATCGAGCCTAGGAATCTTGAGGACAGATTTACCATCCTGAGGAAATGCAAGACGAAACTTGACTGCCTGATATACGAAATGCTGTATATCAGAGATCTCAAACCAAATCTTAACACCCAATCAGACTCGATCCGAGCAAAACTATTTTGCAATTAACACGTTTCTTTGACTTTTCACTTGTAACACCTTTTCAGCATAATATTTGTACATCGCATATTTATATAACGCATGAACTAACTAATTTATTTAACTTGACAATGACATCTTGAAGATGTCGAAACGTTGTTTGTTAATTTCGCTTATTTTTGTGTTGAAAATATACCCACAAGCTTTACTTATCCGCTCAAGAATAAGGAATAGAGAGAAAAAAATTGTTGCAAAGTCCCGTTTTTCTTTTTGATGTTATCTCTTGGCCTTCAAAAGAAATCTTCGTACAGGCCAACAAAAAAAAACATGACGGAAAACGAAAAAGTGCTCAATTAATCTGTTTGAAATTCGAAGTCCTCGGTAGTATAGTGGTGAGTATCCCCGCCAGTCACGCGGGAAACCGGGGTTCAATTCCCCGTCGGGGAGACTCGCTTTTCTTGAATTTTCCATGCTCGAGCCGGTATTTTGGCAGTTTCTTTCTTTCTTTCTTTCTTTCTTTCTTTCTTTCTTTCTTTCTTTCTTTCTTTCTTTCTTTCTTTCTTTCTTTCTTTCTTTCTTTCTTTCTTTCTTTCTTTCTTTCTTTCTTTTTCCAGCATATTTCTTAAGGTTGTCATTTTCTTCCACTTATCTGTTTGATAGTGTGTTAACATGTAAGGAAAAGGTATACCGTTGGTAATCACTTTCTAAACTTATTATTCCTGTAGGTACAGTGGAACCCCTTTAATACGGACACCAAGGGGACAGGCCAAATTGTCCGTATTAACGGGGTGTCCGTATTAAGCGGGGTCTCAGAAAAAAAGTCACGGATACAAGTTTTCTCGACGCAAAGACGAAGGCAAACGTTTTTATGGCATCAAAACGTTGTTTAATTGTACTGTAACTGTAACAAATGCAAACTGTGAACTGTGAACTCTCTGACTAAAATTAATAGTTTTTACGAAAACCTTACGATAGATAAGCGGAAAAAAATGAGAACCTTAACAAATAGACTGGAAAAAAGAAAGAAAGAAAGAAAGAAAGAAAGAAAGAAAGAAAGAAAGAAAGAAAGAAAGAAAGAAAGAAAGAAAGAAAGAAAGAAAGAAAGAAAGAAAGAAAGAAAGAAAGAAAGAACGAAAGAAAGAACGAACGAAAGAAAGAAAGAAAGAAAGAAAGAAAGAAAGAAAGAAAGAAAGAAAGAAAGAAAGAAAGAAAGAAAGAAAGAAAGAAAGAAAGAAAGAAAGCCGATGAAAATAAGAACCTCAAGAAATAGCCTGGAAAAAAGAAAGAAAGAAGGAAACTGCCAAAATACTGGCTCGATACTGGAAAATTTACCAAAAATATTCCCCCCGGCGGGGAATCGAACCCCGGTCTCCCGCGTGACAGGCGGGGATACTCAGCCACTATACTACCGAGGACTCTGTGATGATCGAAGTGAAAATTTTACAAACTGCTCAATTGAGCACTTTTTCGTTTTCCGTTTTCCGAGCATGTTTTGTGTCTTTTGTTGTTGGCCTGTACGAAGATTTCTTTTGGAGGCCAAGAGATAGCATCAAAAAGAAAAACGGGACTTCGAACAAAAATTGCTCTCTTAAATTCCTTAATCTTGAGGCGCGCAAAAATGTTCACAACCCAGATTTCTGTAATTTGACGTCACAAATGAATACGACGCTCGTTGTCATAACAACTAAATACTCTATGACTCAATCTTGTTTTGAGGCGCTTGCGTTGCTCACAGCAAAACGTGGATACCACGTTTTATATAAAAAAAATCACTGGAATGTTTCACCTGTGTTTTTTTTTTTGTTTTACAACTCCATCACAAAACATCTCTCTAATATGGGGAGAGAAAAGAAAGCATCGGTTCTGTTGAAATATCTTTTCTTGTTATATTATGAACTTCACGCAGGTAACTTTTGAGCGCCTTGAGCTGTGGCTTCACACGAATCTGACTCACGGCTGACAAGTAAGGTGTTTTTTTTTTCTTTTAATCACTGCCCCTTAGATCAGCAAGTGATTTAGCGACTGGAAAAAGAAAGAAAGAAAGAAACTGACAAAATACTGGCTCGAGACTGGAAATCTTGTCAAAAAACGAGTCTCCCCGGCGGGGAATCGAACCCCGGTCTCCCGCGTGACAGGCGGGGATACTCACCACTATACTACCGAGGACTCCGTGATGTCAACTTTGAGAATTTCACAAACTGCTCAATTGAGCACTTTTTCGTTTTCCGTTTTCCTTCATGTTTTGTTGTTGGCGTGTACGAAGATTTCTTTTGGAGGCCAAGAGATAACATCAAAAAGAAAAACGGAACTTTGCAACAAAATTTCTCTTTTTATTCCTTATTCTTGCGCGCGTAAAATTGTTCACAACCCAGATTTCCTCTAATTTGACGTCACAACGGTACGACGAGCGTTGTCATAACAACTAAGTACTCTGATCCAATCTTGTTTTGAGCGCTTGCGTTGCGGCTTCACAGCAAACCATGGATACCACTCGGATACCACGTTTTATAAAGAAAATAACTAGAATGTTTCACCCGTCGTATTTTTGTGTAACTAGTCCTTCACAAAACATAACTCTCTAATATGGGGAGAGAAAACAAAGCATCGGGTCCGTTGAAATACCTTTTCTTGTTATATTATGAACTTCACGCAAGTAACTTTTGAGCCGCTTGAGCTGTGGCTTCACACGGAATCTGAGTCACGGCTGAGAAGGTAAGGTGTTTTTTTTCTTTTAATCACTGCTCCTTTGAATCAGCATCTGATTTAGCGAATATCGCCACAAAAAAACAATTCTGGAAAAAAATATTTTAACTGCGCGATTTTCGATCAGACTGTTGAACTTTTTCTTAAAGTTGTAACTCCGAAAACGTAAA